>JAAAKE020134791.1:0-33238 GCA_010014785.2 Anisolabis maritima | reverse complement strand
TAAAATATTCTTGGATATCCTCAGAATATTTATTTGTCCTTTAATTATTACTTCTTAAATCGTGGATCTAGAGTGGCAATAACGTAACTGTGAATTATTATTTAAAAAAAAAATAATTAGTTTGAATTTATCGAGTTTTCAAATGTTTAGAATGAAAGTATCGTTTGGCGTCTTGTGAACTTGTTTTGAAAAACGATCCGATTCTATTTTGGATGAATCGAAATGGATAGGCATGGGAAGGAGTAGTGGGTATCAGCAGGTATGAGCAAGTGAAAAAAACGGAGGGGGGGGGCATCAGCCTACCTCGTACCCCCACAGGTAGGAAGGAGCTCTCTTCATCTATATATAGCATCATCACAACAACAACAAAAACAACATGAGCACAAAAGAGCAGAAATGCCGCGATCGAGAGGAGGGCAAGGTCGGTGCCATGCAAAGCCTCGCATTCAATCATTAAACAATATATAAACGATGCATGGCGAATTAAGTGATCGATCCATCATCTAAAAATAATCTAACATCAAAATCGACTTATTTTCCTATATATTGTTTTTTTTTTAACCGAAAATATCGCATTCTCATAAATTATTTTTGAATTTTAATTGAAGAAAAAAATATTTTTTATAATACATGAACTGAAATGATTTTGAATCAACTGGATACTATATATATTAAATGGGTTATTGCATGTCAATTGGAATTCCAAAATAATTTTTTTAAAAATGCCTTTTTATTTATTTATAGAACTTTACATAAAACTCAATGAAATAAAATATTTTTAAAAAAGGTCCAGAAATATATATAGAATTCAGCTATAAACGATGCAGTACTGAAATTATTTCGTATTTAGTTGCTGAAAGGCAGGCAACGCAAATTACCAGGTCTCTAAGTTCTCGTAGAGATGACTCAAGACTAAAGAGGCTTTGAAAGAAATTAACTTATTCTAAAAAAAAATAACTTTCAATATAATGCATTTTTATATGTAAGTTATATATATACTATATATAAAAAAACTGAATGAAATAAAAGCTCCATAAAAGAAGATAAACTCAGCAATTTACTAAGGATTGTAGAAATTAATTTACATTTGGTTGCTGAAAGATAATCAACTCAAATGACTAATTCACTAAGTTCTGTTTGATGACGCAAGAATGAACTGGATCTAAGGACGAGTCTTTGAAAGTAACGAATAACTCGTTAAAAGAAAAAAAAACGATATTTCAAGGGAGCCAGCAAGTTTTTGAAATTTTTCACCAGGAGAAAATTTTCATATGATGTATATTGTATATTGTTTTATTATTTGTTCTTAGCAGAAAACTTAATCTACAATTAAATTGTCCGGAAGAAAGACAAATGATAGATTATTTTTAAGTAAAGTGAACAAATTTTAAGTTACAATGTTGGGAAAATATTTCCCTTCTCTTTATTTTATTGTCTCGTACTTCTGGACATTCAGTGTGAATAAACACAATCCTAAATCACATCTTAATAAATCTTTGTCTAACCCCCTCCCTTCCGAGAGGTTAGAGATATTGACATTGTTAAAAGTCAAGGTGTGTGTGTGCGCATCCCATGATACCAATTGATATAAATGAATATTTTTACATGTGTCGTAAATATGTATTGAATATCGTTTAAAGTCTATATGGCCTCAGATGGCGAAAAGACTTAAAAAAATCTCTGCTTGAGAAGTTTACCAGTTATAGGGAATGTTGTTATTTTTCCAGCTACTTTAAATTACGCTAAGTGTAGAAATAAATAATAATTGCCCTTTTTTTATTTTCTCAGAAATCAAAATAATTTTATTAGACGTTTTTTATTATTTTATCCCATTCTTAAATTAAATTAAATTAAAAAAAAAAATATCTTCTTATTTTTTCCAAGTACTTTAAATTCTTATTTAGGACATGAAATGTATGTAATTTATCATATCTATTTGATTTAATGTAAATTTTATTTATCATTTAAAAGGGCAGTAATTCAGGTAATTAATTTTTCGTTATCTAATGTAATTTTTCATCTGATTCTTATTATGAGGAAATGGTGAAATTATCGAGTTAATGACGACCTATAAAATTATACTTTAGAGATAAACATTACATTTACATAGCTCTTTAGATTCGGGAGATTGTCTCGTTAACGAGACATTGCCACTTGTTAAGTTTTTCCTAAGAACCAAGTAAGAAGAGTTTAAAAAAATATCTGACAAGGAAAGATAAGATCATTTAAATTAGAAAGTGAAAAAAATGATCAAGCAATTAAAATTTTAAGATTGAAATAAAAAGACTATAGAGCACAGAATAAAAAATCTGTGTGGGCGCACATCACACAACTTTCTCTTACCTAAGAAACTAAATTGAAATTTCCTTTAATATGTTTCTAGATGATTTAGGAATTAAAAATATTTATATTTTGATACCATGGCAACGAATTGTCCTATCTTTTCTATAGGATTCTTAAAATCCTAAATTGAGTGCCCCACGCTATTTCGAGGTGGGAATGATTAATACAAGCGAAAAGAAATTTAAAAAATTGGATCAACATTCTAATCATCTTTGTTTTGATAAACTAAATTGTAATTTCCTTTAATATGTTTCTACTGTATGATTATTTGATTTTAGTTATGTCTTATTACTCGGGAGAGGAAATTATAGAAGAAACTGTTGGTCTCTCCCCCAAGAAAAGGAGAAACTGGTATGATGGAAGCAAAAGAAGTGCTAGTTTTAACTGTTGTAATTAGTATAAAATTATATTATTCTCTTAGTACTCAGATTAAAAGATGTTAACCCCTTCTGTATGCTAAGAGGGATATTAGAACGGGTGATTGTGCGATTCGCACCTCGGGTAAATATAACCTTTTCAGTTGTCTGTGTGTAATCTAATATAAACATTTCAAATTTGGTGGTAAAAGGTCCATTGACAAAAAAAATAAAAACAAGAAAATTAGCAGAAATTTTGTCAATTAAGTAGGAAACCTCTTGAAAGAAAAATTAACAGTCAGGGAGAGTATGGTGGAAAAAAAGTTTCCCTGACTTCTCCCATCTACAATCCATCCATCGGGAGATGGGGGAGGTGGCTTATTTCAGGAGGCATATGCAGCCATCTTAACCACAAGTCCCGACGCATTTTAGCCTCTTCGATTCCTATTAAAACTTTGCTGCATAAATATTGATGACGGAATCGTTTGGGAGGTTTCGACGAGGACGATAGGGAGTAGGAGGTAAGAGGAGTGAAAGAGAGAGTGAGAGAGAGGCTGCTCTGTCTCAAGACGTGAGTACACTGCCGATCAGAGGAGGAGGCCCTTGAGCCCTGGCCCTTTGGGCCATTAAGGAACCCGAAGGGTGGCGCAGCTTTGCCGCATCGCAAGACACCACCCCCGACGTAGACGACGACGTCGGCGATCAATGCCGCCCCCGGAAAATATTAAAATCACTCGAAATGGATTTTAATTATCTGAATTCAAGTCAATCATTCATTTACATATATACTAGTATGGGTAT
Source organism: Anisolabis maritima (assembly GCA_010014785.2). NCBI lineage: Eukaryota > Metazoa > Arthropoda > Insecta > Dermaptera > Anisolabididae > Anisolabis > Anisolabis maritima. The sequence continues at coordinate 29,738 of JAAAKE020134791.1, read as the reverse complement.
ATAAAAAGTCTACTTGCATTAATTTGAGTTAAAAAAATTTCAACCCAGTAAAAAAAAGGCAAAAATTGTTTCTTTTGACATCTGAGGCTTTTTTTATTTAGAAAAAAGAAGAGAGAAATGAGTGAATATATTCTATAATATCACTCAAAAGATCGAAAAAATTATATACATAGATGTATTAGGAAAAAATATGGTGTGAAATCCGCACATCACATAACTTCCTCTTACCTAAGATAAGGAAAGTTGAGTGATGTATTGTCACACCAGATTTTTTGCTTCGGATCCCCATCATTTTTAAATCAATTTAATATTTGTATTATTTGTATACTGTATTGTAATTTTGTAATAGGAGAAATGGCTGAGTCGCTAATAAATTTAAAAAAAAAAAATTTATTTTTTGGGAAGAAAAGTTGAAAAAACTAATATATGATATTAACTTAATCCATCTAACCGCTAGTACTAGGTACAGAAATTGTTGAATACATTTCCTGTCCGATACGCTCAGACTAAATGAATGGATGAGAAGAAGAATAAAATTCCTATGGAATCCTACTTCTTCTCACTGATTCAAATAAATAAATGAGATGATTTTTCTTCGTAGTTTATTAGCGACTTAAAAAAGTCACTTTAATAGAATTAATGGTAAAAATCTTAAATCTTATATTAAGTTTTTAAATGGCAAGAAAGAACAGATTTTATGTTTCAGGAGGTATAAGATGAAGAAAAATGCAGCCTGTATTTTTTCTTTGATTTAATTTTCAAAAGCTAACATTTCGGTCTTGATTAGAGCCATCTTCTGCGCTGTTAATTGCCAAAATTTATAAACTTTTTTTCAGATAATGAATATATTTTTTTTATATAAATATCTATATAAATAAAAAAAAAAATTTTTTCAACAGCTAATATTTCGGTTTTAATTAATAAAATAATAGCTGTTGAAGAGAGAATCAAAGAAAAAATACTAGCCTTATTTTTTTTTTTTACTATTTTACTTTTTAACTTGTCCAACTCCCAGCCTTAATATGCATCTAAGGTAAGGGCTGATTTTTTCATGGATGAATGAATGAACTAGTTTGTTAACTGATTATATATGAAAAAAAAAAGGTTAATTAAAAGTTAGGAAAGGGATGTCTTTGTTAGTTATTTATCATAAAAATCAGATCCTAATAGAAATTTGAAAACAGAACTATTGTTAAATTATAAAAAAACATGCAAATATTTATATATTTTGCAATAAAATAATTTAAATTCAATTATATTCATTGATTCTAATTAACTCTAAATTACCGAAAATCAATAAAATAAATAGTGATATTTTAGGAAGTGAATCTGCATTCTATTTCAATTTCTTCCAGTAAAAAAAAAAAAGAAAAAAAAGTCTACTGGTGTAGATTTTAGCTTGTTTTGTTATATTCATTAAACGCTATTTGAATTCACATTTCCAGTGACTCTAAACCTGATTCCTATTCAGAGTAACTAGCAATTCAATTGAAATGGGAAATTAGCTATAAGTGAATTTATTCAAAAAGAAGGAAAAGACCCTTTTTAGAATAAGTAAAAAGAGGGGAGAGAGAGTGGTGAAACTCAGGATCGGAACATTGGAAACGAAATCGTCTACACCAACATAGCTACTTCATTTAGGGATTTCCTCATTCTCATTTCTTCTTCCCTTTTAAGCATAGTGTATTGCATTGGTGTTAAAAGAGAGAGAAGAAGGTGGTTGGAGTGGTGGTAGGGGAAGAGGACCATCAGACTCTTGGGTTATATAGTATGGAGATTTCATTAAGACAAGATGCGCACACGTTTTATTTAACAGCTGTTCTTTTTTTTTCTCTCTCTCTCTCCTTAAAAAAAAGAAAGGCGAATTTTTAAAAGAACAAGATCATGACATTTGCTTTACATTCACAAAAAGGGCTCTTTTATTTAATTGACTTTTATTTTGTGGATTTAAGATGGACATTTTTTTTGATTTGTTAAATGAATTATCTTGAAACGAGAAGAGAGGGATGAAACAACCAAAAAGGAGAGAAAATTTCTCTACTAACGATATTTTAAGCAAAGTACAAATATAAATGAAATTAAAAGTGAGAAGAATCTCTGGATTATTGATGCCCCTGCTCAAAACGTGTTTGAAATATCGCCAATGATTTTTTGCGATCGTATATATATTTTTTTCATATATATATATATATAAGAATTTATTTCTTAAATTTATCTTTCTTAAAAACAAAGCCATTTTATAATGGCTTTAAAATAATAGTATCATGTATTAATAGTAGAATAGAGGACAAGGAAGGCATGACTGAGGAGTAAGTAATGCCCTAGTAACCAAGTGTGCCATTGATATATGAAAGGTATTTTTAGCTAGTTTAATAAAGCCAATTGCATTCCCTCTGAGTAGGGGGGCCAAAAAAGACCCAGGCGACAAGTGGCTTTACTGTGCGTCTGTCATCGTCTTTTATTTGGGCGCCACAAGTCGGAGGTGATTTTCTGCCGGAATGTTGGCGCCCCGCAATGCTTTCCGTTTGCACATAAATAAACTTGGCAAAGTCAAGAGAGAAGAAGTAAAGGAGCAGTTGATAGAGAGAGAGAAAATGGACAACAACAAAAAAATTGCACTTGTATTCTTCTCAAATAACATTTACTAATGTTGTCAGACTTAATCCTTTAAAAAAAAAAAGAGATCATGCTTTGAAATGAAAGGGCGCCAGTTGTCAAGTCAATTTAATGAGTAATCGACGAATATACACGAGGTGAAGTGACAAAAAAAAAAAAAAAAAACACGTAAATAGCTTAAACTAAATAACTTTTTTTTTGCGACAAGCTAACAAACAAGATTTATATGAGTCCTATTTCCCGTAGCCCAAAAGTTAGAGGTATTGAGATTGTCAATATTGAAAATCTTAAAATCCAAGATGATGTGGTTTCATGGTCTTTTGAATATTTATTTAAATCAATTGGATACCAATTGACTGAATAATTGTATCGTAAATAATATAAATTCTTTATGACCTGAGATGCCGAAAAAATATAAAAAAAGGATTTATTTATATAAAATTAATATGGTATATATTGTTTTGTCTTCAAAAATTATCAATTTTTAGATTTTTCATTTATTTCTTTCGATGGAAAGGGGGGGTGAGAATTTGATAAATCCGTGACTTTGAAAAGAGATCTCAGATTTGTACTTACTAACTGCGCAGCCCGTCTCCGAATAATTATTCCAAAAACTTTTTCGAGATTTCCTATTTTTCATAATATCTCATCTATATTTAAAGATAAACAAACTATAACAAATTTCAAAGCTTCAGCTCAACGGGAAATTACTAAAATTTCCGTAATGGACAGACAGAAGGGCGGACGGTGAGACGGACACTTCACAATTAATATATATATATATATAGACTATTTTCAAAAGGGAGGCAATAAAATGATTATTTATTTGTAAAAATTTTGAGTGCCGATCGCACTCACAATCAAGACAATAAGATGTCAGGTGTAAAGATAAGATTTGCTAAAACAACATACTAGTTTGATTCCCATTTTTTGCAATAATAAAATGAGAATCTTAACAATAAAAATGCCACTCAATCTCTCTCCTGTTTCTATTAAAAAGTTAAAACACCCAGGAAAATTTAAAGAAATTTTAAAAGAGAATATAACTTATGAACTCAAAATTATTCCTATTTATTTATAAATAACTGTTATCAGAGCTTTGAGGCACTAAGTCAACCTATAATATACTTATCTAATTTATAATATTTTACCTATTCAGTGACTTCAAAGAGATTCTAAGAAAAAATTATGTCATTTATTTTGAAAATGACCGAAAAATTGGAAATAGGCTGGCTATATTCAAAATAAACGACTCATAAAATCAAATAAAAATTGTAAAAGTTTTGAGAGTGAAAAACATAATAAATAATACAATAACAGTATTTGAAAGAAAAAATTTAAAATTTGAATAGAATATAAACAAATAAAGAGATAATTGAGAATGGGAAGAAAAAGTAGAAAATAACAGAATCTTATTTGTTTGTCTATAATTTTTATAAATAGTTAATTTATTTCCTTAAATAAAAGAATGGAAGAATCATTTTAAACAACTCCAACACTAAATATATTCACTATATATGATATATAATCATTTGGGATAAAAATAACATTTGTAAAGGAATAAGATAAAAATATATTCCTCTAATAATAACTGTAATTTAATCTAATTAAATATCCGACCGGATCTGGGTTCATTTACCTCCATGTTTTGTGAGTTACTGACCTAAGACAAGAATATTTTTCATTTCATTTTCGACAAATTATAATTTAAAAATTTTTTGCATGCAAGAATAAGTTTAATTAATTTAATTAAGTATTTAATTATATGGAAATATATGCAATATTTTAATGGAGAAATTAGAGTCAAGAAGAATTTGTTCACCTTTTTCAATTATTTAATTTAATTAAATCTATAAAATATTATAATCAGAAAATGTTTGCATTGTCAGGCTTCTGATTGGCTATTGATTGTCGTGTCATGAGACGATGCAATCATAGATTCTAAGCAGAGATTGATATTTATTTCTAAAATTGAGATTAGGTATAACTAATAAAAAAAAAGGAAAAATAAATCGAGTATAAACTGGATGAATAATAAGTGTAAGATTTAAGAATTTCAAATTGTCGCACGCATGGGCAGAGTATTATTATTGGTGATCAAATAACTTCCTACGCATGCGCCTGAATGTTTAAAAGTGTCTAGGAAATTCACTTTTTCTTTATTTGTTGTTTTAAGGAGTTAATCTAATTGGCCAGCACTAAAATTAATAATAATAATTTAGATGTGTAGACTTTTGTGGTATGAAGTCACTTTAAAGTCTATTATATTCACTCGTAAAAGTGTTTTTCACGTAAAGTGGGTTAAAAGAGTAAAAAGATCGGAAATGGTGATGGTGATGGGTAAGTGGGGGAGAGGGGATATTGATGCGATGTCTGGGGGATGATGGACAAGAAGGGGACGAAAAGCGGGGGGCTTACTTTTATTATTTGACGAATTTGCTTTTTACGAGAATTTCAGCTCCAAACGATATGTGTGAATCATCATCATCATAATCTATCTAGATATACATCCCCCCCTCCCCCTGCCATCGCATGAATTTATTCATATAGTCGTTAAAGATTCTCAAAGAAAAGAAGAAAAAAAAAAAAGAGAAAAGAAATGATTTGAGAAAAAATTTACAGAAAAAAAAAAAAATTAATAAAATTTGTTGAAACAACGAATAATTATTGTATATAAATTTATCAGTAAAAATAAATTTTACTATTTTGCCCTAAAATAATCTTTTGTTTTTTGGTATTTACGACTCCTTATTTATTTATTTATTTATTTTTGAGAACTTTTTAGGATTCCGATTAAGTTACGAGGAAATTTAACATTCGTACTATTTCTAAAAAAAAAGGTCAAAAAAATTTTGAAAGTAAAAAAATTATCCAAAGAACTTGACTAGATGTTGTGAAGATAGACAGACAGACAAAAAAGACAAGTTAAATAAAAGCGTTGAAAAATTGATTCATATATTAGTCGAGTATTTAAGTAATAATTATAAATTACTATTCAGTATTTTAGAGTTAGTTTGAAACTCATCATTTATGCCCTATACAATTATATCAAATGATAATATAATAGTGTAATTAAATAGAAATTGAATTTTTATCTTCTGAAAAAGGAAAGTAAAAAAGTATTTTTATATCAAATTTCTTTGTTAACATATATAGTAATTATTTTAGAAAGTTAATAAAGGGGGTTTAATATAAAATTTTTAGATACTCTTATTTGGTTATCATCGATGATAAATTTTTGTTCTCTTCTTTTATTTAATTTAAAAAATATCTAAACATTAAATTACCAGTCAAGATAAGAGAGAGAAAAGAGTTTAATTTTCTAAAAAGGTATTTTTAAAATTATTGCTTATGTTTTGAACAGAGGGAATAAGTAAAAGATACGGTGGGAGAGGGTAGATATTAAAATTAAATGGATGGTAATATTAATAAAGATTGATTTATTTCGAGGAAAGTTTGCTAATTAAAACCGCGAAAGCGGAGTGAATTTGTTTAATATTTGAAAATCTCTCCCAAGGTGTTTGAGCAAATGAGTTTTAATTTGAAAATCAACAACAACAGAGGCAAATGGTGGAGAGGGAAGTAAATTGAAAGGTAATTTGGGATCCCCACTCTTGTTGTTTTAAATGGGAATGATAAATGCTTCTTCTTATTATGATGTTTTTCGTAGTAAAAAATAGTATTGTTTATGAATGACTTATGACTAGGAATACTCTAATGTTATATAGCCTATTAATTTTATTGTCTCTTTACAAATATATTCACTATATTTATACAAATATATTCCATAGGGTGTATAAATTCGATCATTTTTGCTGGAATGTAGGTAATAACTAACTCACTAATGGTTTTGTTGATTAATTGTTCCAGGCATCCCAAGATGTTAATTTTTAATAACTGCACATCCCTGGTCTGTTCTAGAGCAATTGAGAAAATTTTTTAAAATAAAATCCAGTGAGTTGGTCATTAGAGTTACTTATCTTCAAACAAATCAAATTATAAATTCTCTGGTCGATTTTCTAATGTACAGGGGAAAGAAATAGGAAATCTCATCTATTAATATCTCATAAATTTTTTTTTTTTGAGTAATTTTCAAGTCTAAAATTATTAAAATTTCAAAAAGGCTATATTAATGAAACTTAATAAATGAAGAGGAAGTATAATATTCTACTTATTTTTCCCTATAGGGAACGCAGCTCGAATTTTCATCTTTAGAAATTTTTTTGATTAAGAGCCTCGCGAGACATAAAAATAAGGACGCTAATAAATAAATTAGTAAATCCCAATTTTAAAATGTGAAGAGTTATTTTTATTTATAAAAATCATTAATTAAAAACTTGGACTTGACATCTCTGCAGACTTCTAAATGGCCAGATTTATAAATATACCGAGGAACAAAATAGAATATCCCCATAGAACCAATTGTTTGAAAACGAATATTTTCATGGGCATACTAATTTTGGAACGCCCGGGTCCAAATTTTTTTTAAACACAGGGATATGATATTAAAATTCTCTCTAATATAAAATTCTGACTTTTTAAACACTTTATAAAAAAGTAAAAAAGTCATTGTGATAATTTTTTTTACCACTTTTTCATTATTCATTCATTAAAGGCTCTTGTAAACGGCATTAATGAGTTACAAGATTTTCCTTTGCCCAACGTGGTTTTGTTCTCTCTCTCTCTCTTTTGACAATTTAAGAATGAAGCCAGCATATCGAAATAGAGAAGGAAAAGGAAATAAAACGGCTGATAAACGGGAGACTCGACCCTCATGGATAGTTCTACTCCCGAGAGCACAAAGCCCTTTCTCCTTGCCTTATCTAACAAAACACTCTTTTTGTCCCGTTAGGCCAATGTTCACTATTTTACAAATTTATTATTTTGATACCATTCTAAAGTAAATAATAAAATGCAAGTTGATATCAAGAAGGTAAGAAATGAAAAGGGGTTAACAAAAAATTCAATTATTTTTTGTTATCGATATTGAATTCAAAGGGGAGAAAAAATAAATGCCATGAACAAATTTAATCTATTTTATGATTTTTATAATTAATTAAATTTAAAGAGAAGTGAACTTGTAATAAGAAACAAAACGTTAAAATTTTTGTCATCTTTCTCACTATATATTACATATATAGGTAAAAGAAAGTAAAAATGTATATATTGAAAGGCCTAAGACAGAATGTGATACTGTATAATGTCTGTAATCACAGATAATGGCCACAAACTCAATAAGTAGCCTCCGTATTATCAAATTCTATAGTGGCTGTTTACTATTTATATACTATTTGTTCGGAGTAATCGAGGGGTTTGGGAAGCAAATCTATTTACACAGTAAATAGAGGCTAAATTTACTACACATATATACGCGCACTCCCCACTATTCTAAAATTAAACAACACACAAGTATGTTACTCGGAGAAGTTTTCCAACAAAATAAAATCAATTTGTATTAGAATTGTACTTTTTAATAGGGGGAAATATTCTGAATGATCTACTATCGTAGTTTTTTGTTGTCTGGAAATTAAATTAAATTCCTTTTATATATAGAAAATAGATGAAGTGCTTGTATTTATATTAGAAACAGTTCGTCCCTGATAGATTTTTCCTTTGGAAATACGTATGTGAAAGGAGAGGGCGTCAGTCAGTAGGATAGTCTCTATCGAAATAAAAAAATGTGAAACATTTCGGCTTTAATTAAAATACACTCTCATCGCCCACTAGAGTTGAAATGAGCACCAACAATTAAAATGACAGTAACTTTACAAAATAAATTTAAAATATAATAACGTATGCAGACTCAAAGCATTAGACAATGAGTTGCAGATAGAGGTGTGGTATGTTTTAATGTACAAAATATATATAAAATATAGAAAGTGTACATAGGCCTAAATATGCTTGCTCCTCAGGGTTTAATTAAAATTTTTAATTTCGATAAAGGCTACCCTAATAACTGATTTCCTCTCCTTTCCCATATTTCTGATATACGGTCAGTCACCTATCTCATCGTGAAGATTTTTCGTTTTTTTTTTTTTTTTTTTATTACTTAACTAACCTCCCTATTAGAAATAAATATCAAACTCTGCTCGCAGTCTATAATTGCCACGACATTCAATATCCAATTAGAAGCCTGTTATGGCAAACATTTTCGGTATATATATATAGATTATCTGGATAGCTGAACATCTAGTATAGGCATGGCCAACATGGCCGCCTAATGAATTTATGCGGCCTGCGAAAAATTTTTCAGTTCACTTCAGTTCAATTTTTTAACGTTTAAAGAAAATGAGGATTTTCCTGAATTATCAGACCCAAATTGGATTTGTGATTTAGCCTTTTCTTTGGATATTTTCACACATTTTAACAAATTTAATATATGTTTACATGGAAAGATTTATATGCTTATGATTTAATACAATGGTTAAAATCTTTTCAAATGAAGCTTAGCCTTTTTTCTAGAAATCTGGCTGAATGCAAATTTGATTATTTTCCAACATTGGAGACCGTATCTTTAAATATTTCAAGAGAAAAGGTTCAAGAATTTAATAACAATATCCTTGCACTAATGACAGATTTCGAGTAGCGATTTGATTGCTTCAAGAAAATTGATAAAATTTTATCTATTATCCGAAATCCATTTTCTGTACATGTAGATGATGTTCCTGTTGATATACAATTATAAATTATTAATTTACAATGTGATGAATTATTACATGAAAAATATCGCGAAGAGCAAGAAAATTTGTGCAATTTTTATAAGAAAATACGGAAATTTAAAAAAAAAACTTACCAAGAAATATTTAGTAATCTTCAGCTCAACTTATATTTGTGAACAAACTTTTTCTTTAATGAATCTAAATAAAAGTACAAGATCAAGATTGAATGATTTACATTTGAAGACGGTGTTAAGGATAACTACTACAAGTAGAGAGCCAGATATTAAGAAAATAATATGCGATGCAAAAGAGTCTCAACACGTCTCATTACATTATTTTGTTAATTTGTTGTACTAAATTACTTATATTTATTCATAAACAAATTCTATTTTGTTTACTTAAATGAATCGTTTTTGTATTTAACATTTTTTAATTTTAATATTTCGTTCGGCCCGTGAATAAAGTATTCTTTCCAATTCGGCCCGGAGGCAAAAACTGTTGGCCACGCCTGATCTAGTATGAAAATTGAAATTGAATACTCACAGATATTATAAAATTAACTTTTTTATAAACTAAACTAACCGCCCTTTTGTCTTTGGGTGAAATTGGAAAAATTAATTAAAAGGAGAAAAACAATTATTAATACAATATCACAGATTTCAATTCTAAATTTATTAAAATTGAAATGAATTGAAAAAAAAAAATATATATATATCGGATGAAAAATATAAAACAAATATTTTACAAGGGTAAATATCAGACTTCTAAGGTGGTTTGTACTATAAAAATTTGTAAAAGTGAAAAATAGTTAATTTGTTATTCGATTCTCGACCTGAGCGAAAAAATTTAATTTCAATAAAATAAATAAATATGAACGGAGGAGGCGAAAAACTTAATAAAAAAAAAAAAATTAAAAAATTTTAATTCTTTATATGAAAAATCACAAAAAAATGGAGGAAGGAGCAAGCAGTCAGTTGAGAAGCCTCTACGCTATTAAAACTCTCAAGTTCGGCTTTATTTTAATAATACCATTATCAGCCTATTTGAGAATATGAACTAATAATAACAATAATTAATATCGTAGCTGCCTGCTCCTTCAGCCATTAACAACAGCCACCTTATTACTTCACATATAAATCTCAAAAATTAGTACGATTGCAATATCTCCTTTTCTACTTTCAAATATAGAAATTTTCAAAAAATCTTGCTCCCTACTCTATACAAAGCTAGATCACGTATTTAAACCTTACTATATAGTACAAACAAGGGAGCATTAGAATTGTATGTACCAAATGTCAATTTAGTTTCCAATTCAAACAAAGATCAATTTGGTAATTGATAATCTTAATATGTTCTATCAAATTAAATGGCAACTAAAAGGGTTCAGTTATTAATAAATAAATAAATATAAAAAAATTTTTTATGAATGCATAGAGCTGAGATAGCGGTTTTTTTTTTTTTTTTTTGAGAAAAAGAAAAAGAGATTCAAATATTTTAGATAACCGAAAATAAAAATTGTTCCTAGACATACACAAACTCAGACCACAGCTAATTTCCTAAAAAAATGAAAGTGCAAATCGAATTTTTCGTAGTGATATTCGCGAATCCCTCGCGGGCTCGTTACCCATATCGGATTCAATCTCGGCTCAAAAGGCGACATCGACGACTCCTCTGTCTTCTTCTACTTCTTCTTCTACCCTTCCACTTTGAGCTCTTTTAAGTCTTGTCAAAAGAAGAAGAATTCCACCCTCACTTCGATCGCAATCGATTTGCAAAAGCCTCCTTCAACTAACACGTTGTGTGTGTATGAGGGGTATGGGAGGGAGGGGGGGGGGGGTTGGAAGGGATAAAAGATTTTCTTTCTTCCGACGTCGCCATTAATCGCTTGTAAGTTGAATTCGAATGAATGGGCAATAAAAAAAACTTGGTTACTTCTTATAAAAAGGGGAAATAAAAATATATTTTTTAATCAGCTTAAATATTTATTTATTCAGTCGCACTTTAGAAATTAAATTTAATAAATATATATATATCAAAAAAGTAAAATAAAGAGGTGACTTTTCAAAGAAGAAATTAATGTTTATTCATTTCATCGTTATTTTTTTTAAAACTCGAGGGGTTGTTTTTATAAAAAAAAAATGACAATTATAATTTTCAAAATTCAATTTTCAACGAATCCTCAGTTCAAAGATCGAGATTATGTATGTAGACATATATAAATTAAAAAAAATTAATTAAAATATAGGGTAGCCCAAAAGTCAGTTTACCAATACACTTTTGCTACAATGTTTCAATATCCCGGTTTTCTATTTGCTTTTTTAAATTCTTAGATATTTTTGATATAGCCGGCTCTGGATACGCTGTTAAATCATGTTTGTTCATATTTTTATATAAATACATTTTGATGTTTGTTATTTTAAATGCAAATCTGTAAACTGATTTTGGACCATCCTGTTGAATAAAATATTGGGGCTCGGAACGAGAAATTCAATAATACATACAAGTACCCTTCAAATAAGTCCCAAAAATTAAGGAACGGAAAAGACTGAATCAAGATACCAAGTTTTATCGAATTGTGAGCTGGAGGCGGCCAAACACGAAAATCCATACAAGTAAAGTACTCCACAAATATATTCATATCAAAAACTAATTAGCAACCAAGGGTATTAGAATGAATCTAGAAATAACATTTTTATCTAAATCAATTCATAATTGTAAGACTTTTCCGAGGAAACAAAATGCGAAAAACGCACTCAGACAGAGATTATTGCAAAATCATATTTTTGCCAACTCAAGTGATGAGAAAGAGTAAACGATTTGTTGAAAACCGCAAATCAAAAATTTTCACGATACAAATACTTCTATTTTCTCCCAGATTCGGGTAGGAGGTGGATAGCAATAGAAGACAAAATGATTGAGCGGAAATCTATTGAAAAGGAAAAAACCTTTCCGTCATATTAATGTGAACATTTGTTTAATAACTTCTGAAAATTCCCGTCTGATGGTTTCTGAATCTACAATACGAATGTTTGGTTTAATTTACTTCGATATTTCATTTCATTACTCGACATTGCACAAAATGATGATGAAGAAAGTAATAGTTGTTCTATTTTAATTAATTATTTAATTTTTTTCCTATAAATATAAAACTTTTTTGAGTTACGCCCATACGGCTCGCGTACCCCACTTTGGGGACCTCTGATATAGAGGACACAATCTCTTAATGTTTTCCAAGTCCTATCATATTTTAGAGCATTAAGAAGTTCGCCAAATTATAGTGTTTTTCAACAATATTTTATTCGTACTACTAAATATATAATATATTGATTTAATCGTTTCATGCGGTAACAGAAAACATTTTCAACAGAAGGCAAATGAGAAAATATTTTTCCTTTGATATTTAATATAGTGAAGTGTATTGATTATGTATCTAAATAAATTAAATTTTTCTCCACAGGTCATCTCAAATAATATTAGTATAATGACTAATATTGAGTTAGAAGTGATTTAAAGCCAAGTATTCCATTTGCATGACCGGAAACGGTCTCGTAAACTGATATAAAATTTGAAATTTTACAATACCTCTAAATGTCTATAAAATTGGCAACCGACTTGTCCTAAAGGTAAAAATATTTTTAAAAATTTTTAATAAATATTATATTGAGATAATAAAAATAAACCTTAGGGGAAAAAAAAAAAAACAAGTTTTAAATAGAAGGAAAGATGAAGTAAAAAACTTACTGTTTTCGATCGTAAATTATAGTTTTATACGTATAATTAATATATTAATTTGTTAAATGGAGAGTTGTATGGTGACTTACCTGAAACAAAAGAGAAAAAAAAGTTAATTATTTAATTAAATTTTTTTTTTATTATGATAAGAGGCATAAATTTGTAATCATGTTTATAAGAAAAAAATCATCCTACTCATTAAATAATTATTTAATATTACAGAAAAGACTCGCAATGCATTTTTTATATCTCTCTAGAAATTAACGACTGAGCATGCATTCATGGTCCGTTCTAGAGAATCTCGAACAATTCATTAATGAGTTGATTATTTAGGTTGCCTACCTTCGAACAAATTTATTCAAATATCAAATATCCCGAAATTCAATCCTCTTAGATTTTACTAATATCTTAAAATTCAGATCTTTTGGTATTGAAAGTTTTCACTGGTAAATTTGAAGGATAGTTGTCATAAACCCCAAAAAAGTTCAGATTATTATTATACTGAAACTTTTGGACCATTCTGTTGGTTTATTTTTAATTAAAGATTGTAAATTTTGTTGGAATTTAAAAAAATAAAATTTATTATTTCTAATTTAAACTTGATTAAAAAAAAAAAAAAAATTCAACTATATTTAAAATTAAAACGACAGAGAATTTATAATCAAGCAGTGAGATGTCCTAATGAACTCTATATTTATTTTTCCTTTATATTATTAAAATTTTCTAGATATACAAATACATATATTCTCTAATGTGAAAATACTAATGATTAAATAAATTTTTAACTTCATTTCGTGCTGTGCATACAATGAATATCATCAACAAACGAAAATTTCCATTATTTTTTTCACACGTTTCTTCACGTTTTGGAATTTTTTTAATATCTCTCTCTCCTTCTCTCACTCACTGTTGAAAATAGTAAGCAAGAAAGAAATAGCATGGAGACAATATAAAATATCTAATTTCCGAAATTTAATGTTTTTAAGCTGGATTTTAAATTCACTTTTTCTCAGAGACAACAAACACTCAAGTTGAATTTTACATTTTTGGAATTGGAGTTTTTTAGTATCCATTATCTCTATATTGAAAGTAAACATAAACATGTTTTTCATTTTACAGCTGGCTCGTTCCGGCGCCTTAAGCAATTTCCCATTTGGCCCACCCCTGCCTGATATTCACCCCCCAGGTTGAGAGAAAGAGAGACTGTGTCCAAAAAAGAGAAAAGCATCAATAAATATAAATTTTGTGTGCTATTTACCAGAACAACAAAATCATATCAAAATTAAAGAGAAATCTCGTTGAGGGGTGAAATTAATCATGTGGATTATAAAATTTTCTAATTACAAAAATTAAGAAAAAATTCATAAAGAAAATTGCAAAAAAAAAATTTGTACCGACCCTTTTTTTAAAAAAAAAATTATTTGTCACTGATCCGTACATATAGTTGGTTTTGAATATAAAATACCTATGAATCATAGATAATTGTTATTATGTAGCCATATATAGAAATTAAAACAATGTTTCAATATGGATGAGAATCGATCTTATAAAGTATTAAATTAAAAATCAAAACTATTTTTGGAAACTGAATCAATTTATATTTAAAATTATATTTGTGTTTAATAATTTTAAATTTGTATTATTGTCTGTCATTTAATGAAGTGGGTAACTCGGACAATTTGGATCGTAGACCCTTTTATTTAAATTGTGAAGTTTATTTTTAATATAATAATAATAATAATAACACCTGTTAAAATAAAAAGTCAAGTTTTCCTTGATTTTCTGTAAAAATTTTGGATTTGTGTTCCTAGTCTTGTTCTATCATATATATATATATGCCAAAGTGTTTCAACAAATTTTTAACGTTAATAAATTTCGGTTTAACTATGGTCTAAAGTATTATATATAATACAATGTTCTTTATTTAGTAATAATTAAAACTGTAAAAGCTTCCAAAATATTTTTCTTTTTAGGTGGTATCCTATGTTGTTTATTTTATATAAATTATTATCATTTGTATTTTGGAATTGGTTAAGAGACTGTCTGCCTTTCATGTTTGTTTCAAGCCTCGGAACAAATAATAATATACATATATAGTGGACTATGTAAAAACTTTTAATTTGTTAATGAGTATATTTAGGATTAAGTAAAAGTTAAATATCAAATTTTGTTCTGTTTGTTTAATGTTATAAAATCCCTCTTTTGGTATTTCAGTAATCATTACTGTAAATTGAAAATGAAATATTTTTATTTACAAGTCAATTTAAATTAGTAAAATAGCCTAAAATAAATAATAGTCATAGAGAGGTAAAAATCCTAGTCCTAAGCATGGGGGCAATTAGAATAAATGGGACAGCACATATTAGCTACACAAGAGCTACCCGACACACCTGATAAAAATACAACGGTCTATGTTTAGTTTTAAAAACTCAATAAGTGACATTCTTTTTTTTTTTTTCTTTTATAATAATATTCCCTTTTAAATATTTGATCAAATATATGTAATATTATATGTAAATGAATACACCTTTTTTAACACAAAAGTCAAGTAAAAAAAAATCATAAATATTCGATTAGAACGATTGCCGGTGCAAAAACCTGCAGGGCTTTTATTGGCCAACGCGGGACGATTAAAATGAACGAGAACCCCCCCCCCCCCCGCGTGAAAAAAAAATGGGGAAAACGGGGGTATTCTCCCAAAAGGCCTGCTGGTTAATTCGACAAAACGAGGCTTGAGGCTATATACCATTCCAGTAGAATAGTAGGAGGAAGTTATCCCCGTTTACGTGTTTATTTCTCAAAGGAACAGCAATGCTTCGTTCCGTCAAATCAAAGGTCCTCCCCCCCTTTTTTAGGTTAGCAGCCGCAGGCTTAGGAATGAGATAGCGAGTTGAGAGAATTTGAACCAAATTGAAAGAGAACGGATGAACTGAATAAAAGCCAAAAAAAAAAAAAAAAAAAAAACTTGAGTATGGATGTACGAATATATATAATATAGAAACAGCATAATATTTGTCTTTTAGAAATTGTTTATATTGTAACCTACCTTTAAAATATATATTTTACTGAATACAAGCAAGAGAGAGAATTTACATTTAAAAATTATTTTATTTTTTTTTTTCTAGAATAAATAAATATTAGCCGTTTTGTGTTAATATCCATATGATTATACTAAGTAAAAAAAAAAAACTTTTATTCTTAAAAAATTTAAAATAATATTAATTTTATGAGTAAATTAGAGTCCTAAGATTAGCTTAAATAAATTTAAAAATCCCCCCCCCGCCCGTGGTCGAGAAATTAAAGGGGTCGGGTTGAAATCCCAGTCCGATGAAAATTTATTTATATCAATGGATACCAAGTGATATAAATAAATATGCCTGGATAATCTAATAATCTAATATTGTAATAAATATTTGCAGGTATCGTTTAAAAGTCTAAATAGTCTTAGATGGAAAAGACTTAAAAAAAAAAAAAAAGATAAATACATTTTAGAATAAATCCTATAACCTAAAATTAAAATTTTGAAAGATTTATTAAAATGATGTTTTATATAATTACTACGCATTAAAATTACCAATTAAAATATAAGCTAAAATCCGGCTTTTTTTTCTTAATATTTTTATTTATTTATTTATTTTATTTAATTATTAATATTTGACAAAATTTATATAAATAAAAAATCGTCATCGTTTCTTTAGTGGAGAGGCTCTACTCTGACTATCCCCTATTAAAGGTTCTTACTTGTTTGACCCGATTATAAGTAAGAAATATATAGATATACATGTATATTATCCACCAATGTGAATAAATAAAATGATATAAAGATAGATGAATATCATATTAATATTAATAAAAGTAAATAGAAAGAGAAAAATAAGGCTTTTAAAACAATGTGTAAGCAAATAAATAAATTTATTTGATTTTTTATTAAATAAATAAATAAACCCCTCTTTTTCCCCTGCTTCATTGTTAGTTTTGTAAACGTTTGTATTTTTTTAAAGACAATATTGGGTTAAAAGCAAAAGCAAAGTGAACGAACATTTCATCCTCGCCAGGGTTGTTGTAGTCAATGGAGTAAAAATATTTTGATTTTGATGCTCAAGTATGCACTTTTTCACCCTCTATTTGACCTAGCTCAGGCGCGCTGTTCAGAAATCAACGGGATTTCTGCATTTGGCTTTATAAATAAAGTGCCCAAGCAGAGAAACGGATGAAATCTTTTGAAAAAAAGCCCCCCCGTACTAAAGTGGAATTTGTGTCTTTTTTTAAAAGAAGAATTTAAAAATTAACTGGATGAAAATGAAAAAAAAAATAACAATAAAGAAAAAAAAAGAAGAGAGAACAGAATGAAAAACATTTTTAACTGATTGATTGATTGAGGGTGGTCCCAACTTCTTAAGATTAGCTACTCATATAATAAGTTATATTTATTTACATTTTCTTTCTCCCTAATTCTAGTTGGCCTAACCTGCTTATAAAAAAATATTGTCATCGAATTATGTCATTTATATGGGTGGTAGTCCTGTCCCTTGCAGAGTTAGAGGTCTGGCTTCACGTACCAAAGGCCGTTCGCTTCCCGTCCTGAGTGACAAAAATTCATTTAAATTATATTACCTACCAATTAATTTCAATAAATAAGGAAGGAGTGAGTCTAAATGGCTTCAGATGCCGAATGACTTAAAAAAATGGGTGGTAGAGAGGATTAAAGTGGTCACTTCAGGCGACATTTTCAATAAATTAATTAACAGTTTCCGGATTTTTGGAATAAATAATTTTGGAAGTTTTCAGAAAAGTTTTTCTATTTTTCTTGAATCTATGTTTTTTTTTTTTAAATATAGTGCAGTATTTTTTTATCAATCATTGACGAAATTTATCAAATTATTTAAAGAAGTGAGGCGAAAGTCCTGTTTGCTTCTAACGTGAAAAAGTATAGCGCCTGTTATATGCAACCATAAGAAACCGTAATATAATTTGATCTAAAACTCACTCCTGGATTAGTTGTTACGTTTTAATAAGTAGGAAGGAGAAAGATTATTTCTAACACTTTTAATAAATATCCCTGTAGAAATTTTGTTGTTTATGCTAGGAAAATGTAATCTTGACACAAAAGATCCCTGCAATTAATTATGTTAAAATTTAATTTATTACTTTGTTTAAGTTCTAAAAAAAAAAGTTTGAAAAAAAATCTAAAATCTCTTAATTACGGAGGGTCAATTGTACACCCTGTGGAGCATTGAATGGGAATATTCTTGTGCTCTATAAAGTTATATTTTATACAAACAAATACCAAAAAAAATTGATTTATGGTAATAGAGAATGCTGGAAAATTATAAATAGTCAAATGGGTTCTGGGATGATTTTTTTCCAAACACTTTAAATAAATAAATTGTAAATAGCATTAAAAGGTGCTATAATTCCCCCTCATTTTACAGTTACAATTGACCCACAATGACACCATATTTTTTAAAAGAGTATTTCTCCAAAATTTATCAATAAACATCAGATTTATATTTATATAATTCAAAAGAAGCATAAATATAGATTTATGTTAATGTCAAGGTGTGATATCCTAAATTTAGTTTTGAAGTGGAAAATTAAAAAATGCTCATTTATGGGTATAATAATTTATTGCCATTTTTTCTTTTTCCACTTCAATATTTATGTAATGTTATCGAAATATTTTTGTAGGTTGCATATATAAATATAAAAAAAAAAAAAAACATGAGGTTGAAACATTTTTTACTAACAGGGATATTTTAAGAAAAATCTGAATAAAAATAATAAAGTGGAACTCCAACTCAAAGCTCTTATATGATTTACGCTAATAACTAAAGACACTATTCAAAATACTAACTTGAATAATGTTACATTTGCCATGTGTTACATTTGAACTCACTTTACTCTTTTAGTGGTAATCTCATTGAGTGTGAAAAGATTGCTATGACACGTTTGGATTTTGAGAGAAGAAATCAAGTCTCCGAAAATAGATTGTTCAAAAAATTTCATTTCAAATACAGGGTAATTATGAATTTTCTCGAAAATTAAAAAATGTTATAAATAATAATTGTTAGTCGTAAAATTAGGATGATTTAGAATTAACTTCAAGAACATTTTTTTCTAGGCTCTAAAAATGAATTTTTTTCCCACATTCCACTATTCTTTATTATATGCATCATAAAATAAATTTTTTTCTCTCTTCTACCAAATGATAATAAATTATTTATTCCTGAGTAAACATTGTAAGAGAGAGAGGGAAAAAAAACGGAGTTTATCATTTGTTGTAAAAAAGCGATGATCACCAGTTGGATCATTTGATCTCGAATCATCAGATTTTTTTTTCAGATCTAAATTTTCAATATGTCAGCTCAATGACTAAATCACTTTGATTCTTTTTGATATCCCTCTTTGGGAAGGAATAAAATCTCCATTGCTCTGTTTCTTATCGACTTTAGATTTGATTCAAATAAAGAAAAAAAAATTCTAAATTGTTAGTCGTAAAATTCCAGTATGATATCGGAAATGTCCATCTTTTTCTATTTTTCTAACCGAACCATTTCAAAACAAAAAAAAAAAAAAATTGAATCAAAAGATTTATTCCGTTTGAAATTAAATTTATTATAATTTTCACTGGAGAATGATAAACTATATAAATAATTAATAGAGCCTAAATAACGATAAAATATATTTTAATTATTAAAATTAAAATTTTTAAAATAAAAAAAAACATTTAATTTTCAATTATATGATTAGGTCTAAAAATTCTTATTAAAAAATGTAATTTAAAAATGAAAAACCTAATAATAAAATGAAAGATCAAACAAGAAATTATTATACATTTAAGGCTGAGATACAAATGCTAATAGTTTCAATCAGTGAGTAAAATTTCGGTCACAGCTGTTTTTCATTAATAAATAAATCATATTTTATGTTAAATAACTGTTAAACTGTATTAAATATAACATTTCAGTCACTCTTGTATAGCCTTCTTCAGGTACAATTCAGATACAATTCACAAAGATTCTTTCATCCAGAGATCTATATTTTGAAGATTACGACTCAAATCTGGAGATATCTAGTTGTACGAGTTTGTGATTTATATAACTGAAGAAGGTTACACAAAAAATGGTGGAAATATTGTATTTAATATAAATAAACCACATTTAAACCGAAAATCTAATCTTTTTATCAGTAATTCTAAGTTTTTGATTTAGAACTGGCAACACCAGATCATCTAATTTTTCAGGGCCCCATATTCAGTATTAAAGAAAATTATTTTTAAAGAAACTGAATCAAAATCCCAAAACCAACCTAAATCATATTCCTAAAGAAATATTCACTTAAAACTCTAATATAAAATTTAAAAAAATTTTGTTTTTTTATTATACTTTTTATCAGCTGCAATAGCTATTTAGAGTTTATAAATATTCACTTTATAGTTTTAAATATTCAAATATCGATGGCTTCCACAGCCTTGTTCTTCGGTGTCACCTATCCGAGTTCAGTATTGTTTAACCTTGCTTAATCTGAACAATTTTGGTGGCTGTTGTTCTCTCCGGCCAGATCGGTAGGCTTAAAATTTTCCAATGAACATAAAAGAATCATTGTTTATATTTGACATCTAAACATTATATATAGATATTTTAAAGAAACACTTTCTTTTATTAATTTTATTGTTATCTAATGTTATTTTTATATATGTATATTTGTTACTTTATTATGATTATTTTATTTTTAAATTCTGTTTATGTTTATATTCTATAAATTTAATGTTTTTACATTGTAATATTTATGATATGACCTCGTTGTCAAGTCAAATAAAAAAAGTTATTATAATTAGAGGACATTTTAAAGAAGGGACGAACCGGAGTTCATTTTAACTTTTTTTTTAGTATTGGTTCTAGGTATATGGGCAATTTTGCTTGGTTTGCAGCCTGTAGACCCTCTGGCCTAAAGAACAGTAGTATTTAAAAATAAAAGAGAAAATTTATCTTACCCAAGCAGGAAGGAAAGAAAAAGATGTAATTCTGATTTTATTAAAGTCCCCTTTTTAATTATTTAAGCCTGACTTGAATTTTGAAAATAGTCTCTCTTTTTACTTGGGCATCCCCCATTTAAGGAAGGGAGTATATTTTATCCGGTACAGAAGATAGAGGCTGTCCAATGCACCGAGAAGTCGCAGAACAATGACCAACTCAGACCAAGAGGCTGACAAGTGCAGAAGTGGAATCTGGAACAGACCCTCTCTCTCTAGCATCCTCCTCCCACCATCCCCTATTATCTCAGCCCAATAAGCTGATAAGGTTTGTCAACTCATCCGCCCCTTTGACAATTATTATCTCTTGATTCAAAAGCGCCTTTTATGTTCACACCAAACAACCGAATAGAGATCTTAAGGAAAAGAGCTATGAGAAATGAATAATAGAAATTTTTCATTAGTATAGTAATGTTGATGAATTAGGGAGAATACAAGATATAATTATTTATAAATTTATTTGGTTGACAATCTAGTGAAGATATGAAGGGGAAAGAATTGAATAAAAAATTTATAAATGTATATATTATATATAATATAATCATTTTAACACAAAATTTAAAAAATTCAAGATATATATATATATATATATATTTTCTAATTTTATTTATATAGTTGATCTACAAAAATAAAATAAACTCGTTAGAGCCATTTTTGAAAACAAAAAAGAACTTTAGTAAAGTCTAATATCGAGTGGGCAATTTTGGTTGCTTTTACATACTCGTACTTATGTTAGTTTAAGTTTGTTTAAAATTTCATCGTTTTACGATTTGTGGTTTAGCCTATATTTTGGTTAGAATCACACACTAGGGCTAGTGTATTATGTGAAATAAATTCATATTTATTTTCCTTTCTAATTTATCTCTTCAATTATGATACTTGATCCAAGCCTAAAAACCATTCATATTATTCCCAATTATATTCAAACATAACAATTACTCGTATTCATATTTTTTTTCAATCAGGATTTTTTTTTTTTTTGAATTCAATAAAATAATAAATTTTTATTTAATTGAAATATAACAAAAGCCAAATCAATGTAATTGGTTAATAAGCGAAAAATATTATCAGTGAATAAATAAATGGACTCTGATCTAAAATAATAAATGAAATGAAAGATAAAGGGATGAGTTTTTTTAGTTTCAAATTTCAAAGAAATATTTTATTGAAATATAATGGGCATCATAGGTTGCATAAATTCGTTCTTTTTTGCTTGCTAGATTTGAGTTGCTTACATCCAAGTGACGAACAAAGATTTCGATTAATTGCTCCAGAGTTTCCCTACAATGAAAAACATTTGAGTAATTGTTAAATCTTCCTAGAAATATACAATTAAATATGCGTAATTCGTTCTAGAGAAAATCTAAAACAATTGATTGAAAATCCATAAGGAAGTTTTCATTTGCCTATCTTCCAGAAAGAAAAAATGATCCCTTGGATTATTCTAGCCACTTATTGATATATTTTTAAAATAAAAAGTAAAAATTCATTCTGGCTAAAAAAATTCAAAAAATTTTTTTTTTTAAAAGGGATAGTACAACTTAAATATTTTCAAAATCCCTAGTCTAAATTTTTAACTAATTTATTTATTTATGTATGATAATTATATTCTTTAATATTATTACCTTGCCTGTTTAAGAACAAACAGCTTTCCCCCATTTTTTTTATTTTTTCTCTCCGATGAGAAATGTTCCGATTGAATATTTGCTCTTTCAGTAATAAATTTGAATTAGAAAAGCCCCTGGTCCTATCACGTTCTTCTCTTTCTCTCTCTCTCTCTCTCACTCCAGACAGACATCTAAATTGTCCCCGCAGGCAGCAGCCGTCTAATTACTTAGCGAAGGGATTCCCCTTTAGTTCCAATGAATGGTCAGTTCATGCTCATAGATCTAGAATGGAATCAACAGCCGAGAAATTGCATTAAGAGTTATATCTATTCATTTTCGAGATGTCTCATTCTTTTCGGGATTTATTAAAGAAACGAGACCAAACATTTTAAATTAAAAAAAAAAAAAATCAAACAAATTAGAGAATAAACTTTTTATAAAAAAGCAAACTCTACGTATATATACAACTCCAAATGTTTGTCCAATTATAACAAGAGATAAACAGTGTAGGTAATTAGGTTTGCCTATTCCACAATGATATTAAAGAGACAATAATCTTTTTCATTTTCGCTTCTAGAAAATTTAAAACAATTTCATCTATTCCGGCCTATGCAACACGCCTCTGGAGATATGTACTTGACCAACCTCGAACAACTCCGAAAGTGTGTCGAAGATTGGACAATCTCAAAAGATAGGTCATTCAACCGATGAGGAATCCAACTTTCCCTTGATGTCCGATTGTAACTTATTATAAAAATGATAAATATTTCAAGTAAAAAAACGGCACAAATTTATGCATCACAATATATCAAGAAAAAATTTAAAAAATATAATAATAACCCTCTAAATTGTTATTTAAATTAAAATTTCAAAATTTAAACAATTAGAAAAAAATGAACTATAGTATAAAGCCATAGAGAAGAAGGCAGTTTTCCACCCTTGGTCTATACAATTGGACTTTATATTTTAGGGACTAAATAGGATTAATTGGGAAAATTGCTTTATCTTTTTATTATTTGAAAAGGAATTTTTGAACATTGATGATTTTATTTAATTTTAAATTATATTAATTTAAATATTAAATTGTAATTCGACTTTTTGATTTTCAAATAAAGGTATTTTAGCCGCATTTTAATTTATATTCAAAAGGCTGTTGTCTCTCTTTATCTCTCTCTTTTATTTAAATTAAAAAAAATCCCCTTTCAAAATGAGAGCTTTTCATTTTCTCTCCATAAATAAAAGAATTCATTGAAATATAATAATAAAAAAAATTTATATCGAGAATCAAGTTAATCTAAATTCCATTCTTTTCAAAATATTATTTGTATATTTCAAACAAAAGATCTTTTAATTCATTAGTGAAATTGAAATCATTAACTTGAATGAATTAATAAGAGTAGTACTATTGTTATTAGTTAGAAAAATAACCATGTTCTTGCTCATAATAAATAAATAATTAGAATGGTGGTTTAGTGGAGAGGAAGCACACCCGGTAAGTGAGAGGCTGTTTATTTATTTATTTTTTGAAAGAATATTAATTTATGCTCAGTCCAACATCAACAGTAGACGCTTAGTAATTAAAATTACATTATTTTTGTAGTAAAATAAAGGAAAAGTCCCATTACTAACCACAGGACTAATAAAGAACTTCTTTTCAAGTTCCTGCCAATATGAAGTAACTAGTTACCCTTTCATTTTGGGACACTAGTTACAAGTTCCTTTTTTTAAAATACCTTTTAGTATAAACTGTGAATTATTATATGTAACATTAAGCATTGATTTTTTTAAACATAAGAGTGGGAAAGAAAATCGTCACTATAGCTATCAAAAAAATTTATTATCGTATTCATAGTTCATAGACTAGATATTAAAGAGACAAATTCAAATACATTAATTTCAAAAAAGTAAAAATTTCTGAATTGGAATCTATGTCACTAAATAAAAAACGAAAACGAACTTTTAACGGCCGTTACAAGTTCCTGTAAAAAAAAAAAAAATGAACTAGATATAGTTTCAAGTTATAAAAAAAAGTAACCGACTCGGGGAACTTGGATACTTGTAACTATTACTTATTGCCAAAGACTGACTCAGCTAAATGATCCTCTGTAAAGATTAGTCTTGTGGTAGCAATTGGTTGAACAAATCAACGAAAATTTGACGAATGAACAAATATTTTAAAAAGTTCCCATGGGAATGAACTAGCTTTTTTTCAGGATAGCCAGTGACTCATTTCTTAAAAAATTCGTTCTATTAGATTAAGATTAGTTCACTCTTTTTTTTATAAAATAGAAAGAGCTCGGGCGAAGAATAAATATCTAAATTCAAATTAGTCAGCTATTATTTCTTATTAATATTTTTAATAGTGTATAAATAATAACGTAATTTTTTATTATGGTTTTATATTACTAATTTATTTTATTAATTTAATTTTGTTGAGTTTTTTAGTCCAATTAACGTCCTTGAAGAGAGTAGTAAGTTCATTTAAGATCCAAGTTTTCTTTTTTTCATTCTACTCATTCTAATTATAATAAATACAATGCTTATGCAAAGTTTGGCGATAGTAAAAAATATATGAATTTTCAATAAAAATACCCCTTGAAATCATCAGGATCAAATTTTGTTTATTTAAATAAAATATGATAATATCTTCATTTTAAAAAAATAAATAAATAAAACTGTGTGCCTTCTGACCCCAAAGTCCATTATCAAATTTTCGGCATCCTTACTTTATAGTTAATTGCCAAATGGCAGTGGCGTCATCAACCAATTAAACATCCTATTAGAAAACTAAGTTGTCAATTGGCACATTTATACACACGGTGAGTCGGTGCCAAACGATACACTATATTTATATATATAAACTCCTTCCCCATCACCTGGCAATGGCTCATATTTTTAGACAGTACGCTAGATTATACTGGATCACAAGTGGTCACCCAAATAAAAATAACAACCATTTAGCCTATATTTATGTTTAGATAAACTCCAAGCAAAACATCTCGTAAACAAACACGGTCTACTTCAGACAGGCTATTAGCAATCATAGCTTCCGGCTCTCCGTTATTTCTATACTCTTTAGATAGGACAAAAAATTTTTCTAATGATAATTAAAAATGTTTTTTGTTTAAATTTGTTTTGGATCAAAATATAACTGTTAACAAAAGGATGTTTTGAAGTAGACTAAAAAAAAATTTATTTTTATGTTGACAAATAGCTTCTTTTTTTTTTTAAGTCTTTCCGACATCTGAGGCCATTTAGGTTTTTAAACAATCAAAATTATATTATTTAAGATATAGTTATCATATTTATCCAGTGCCTGAGAGGTTAAAGGTATTGTCATTGTCACTATTGATAATCTTCAAAGTCAACGGATGTGGGTTCGGATCCCAGACAGTCCGATGAAAATTTATTTAAACCATTTGGATACCAAATGTTTGGATAATTTGTATCATAATAACCAAATAAATGTATCGTAGACTATATGGTCCAAGTTGGCGAAAAAGACTTTAAAAAAAATGTCGATGGAAATAATATAATTTTTAGATCATTTTTTGGATTAGTTGAAATTATAGATTTTTAGAAAAAATATTTGATATTCATTCACCCTTCCAGTATATAATGGAATATTGAATTCAGGATATGGCATAACCCTTTGAGCATGTGTCCGTCCTAAAGCTAATTAAAATATCAATAGATTTCAATATTTCATTAAATTTAAAAGATATGTATTTTTCTTTTTAAAAACTCTCTCCCCTCTCTTGTAGATAAAATCAAAACTCATTTCCAAGGTGAGAATATTGAGGCTTTAAATTTGTTTTCCCAAAGTCTGTCATTGTTTTCTGCCTGCTTATCTGATGGGCTTCGGACAGAGTGAGTGAGAGATCAACCATCGAATGAATCCTGATGGACAGCTCGAAAGGGAGCAAAACAAAAGCATCAGTCAGGGGGGAATACAATATATTGTGTTTTTGTATTTATAATCTATATTGATATTGTTTTGTTAAATAATTCGTTAGCTAAAGTTTGAGATATTATATATTTGGAGAATTATTTTTTTTTTTTTAATGAATAAAACATTTTTATGAATAAATTTACATTTCGATAGTGTTGTTGTTGTTAGTTGTTGAAAATTTTAATGTCAAACTCGTTTCTGATAATTATATTAAAATATATTTCGTATTTATTAATGAAATTATATTTCAAAAATCAAAAAGAGTGTCTATTTAAATTATAAAAATATAAATATTCATTCATTAATAATTTTGTAAAATTTCAAACGAAATAAATAGATAATGAAATAAACAAAAACAAGACATTGCAACCAAATTAATGTTTGCCAGATTGACATTATTAGGCCTATATTGTTTTGACAGAGTGGAATTAACAAATATTTTGGCCTGAAACCGAAACGTGAGCTTGGCAACATTAATTAAAACAAACTAACTTCATTACACTAAAACTAAATACAACTACAATGACATGCTGAAAGAAATAAATACCTAGAAAGTTCTTAAATAAAATAAAAAAAATAGTGGTTGCCAGGAAAGTTGTTGAGACTTGATAATAAGATCTTCTGAACACTACAAACTAATATATTCTAAAATGGTATACTGGCAGAAGGCCGATAATAGACAAGGGGGATAAGGATATCCTGTTATTTTTATTTCAATATGAAGAAAAAATTATGAGAAAATTTCGAAAAAAATAGAATATCAAATTTTGTTAGAAAAAGGGCCAAGCTTATTTAATGAAAATCCATTTTCAAAATCTCTAGGGAGAAAAAGGTTGGCTTACGCTTTTTTTTTTTTTTTTTTTTTTTTTTTGAAATATAAATACATTCATACATTCAGGTAGAATTTGAATATTTTAGAAAATATTTCCTAAAACAGGGTTATTGATCTATCCCAAGGGTTGTCAGTCAAGAATTATACCTGTACATTTTATTGTGAATGATGGCACTTCTAATAAATTAGTGAAAATATCAAAGTACTCTGATTTTTATAGATGAATATTCATGGTATGCAAAATTCTTTAACGAAAGGTAAATTGGGTGTTAATCCTAATATTGTTACTTAGTAATGGAACTATTTTTAGACAGAAGTTAAAGAGAGACCTTTTAATAGTAAAATAAAAGTATAGCCTATTAAAAAAGATTAATTATATTGAACTCAAATTTTTTTTGGAAAGATCAAAATTCGCAATTTCTCGATTTAAAAATTTTATTCCTTACAATGAGTAAATACTATGCGTATCAAAAATAAGATTAAGGACTTTAAGGTATCTCTAGGGAGTGTAACTTATTTATAAGCATATTATATAAAACTGCATAATTTTATACTCTATTCAATATAATTCAGTATTGAGCCAGCAAGGGCAGAAGGAAAAACAGTCCGCCAGCCAATCTCTTAGACAAAGACGTTGATAAGGAAACCACCTATGTTATATTTTTACAAAAACGCTGCTCAATCCTTTAGGTTATTTATAGAGCCCCTTAAATAGAGTATAATGTATCAAGAGAGCCTCTAATGGGTTATGCAGCTAGTTAATATTTGTAAAAAAAAAAAAATGACGACTTAAAGTTATTTCTTTTTATATTCTATAATTTAAAAAAAAAGTTTGAATGTCTGTAATTTATTGCCAGATGTTTTTGGTAACTTGGTTAATAATGACCACGACCACTATTAATTTAACTATGTGATCATTTCCTAGAATTCCATCTCCTTTCTCTGGGCAAATGCATATTTTAAAAATAAAAGCTGGGGATGTATTTATGGTCGCCATTTAGCCCGCCAGGTCGGAGAAAATGATCGGCGGCGCCACAGGCTTAGGGGGGCCCCCGGGGGCGCCTCTTCCCAACCATACACGGGAAGGGGGCCATAAAACGCCCGGCTCTCTCGCTCGAAATTGTTTTATTTTAATAATAGGACCTATAAAATTATATCCAAGCGTTAATTTTATAAATGAAATGAAGAATATGGAAATTAAGTCATTTTTTTTGTTATATTAAAAAAAAAATAAATTAAATAACTGAAGTAATGATTTTTTATGAATGAATAAAAAAAGTTGTGGAAAAATGTTCTCATTAAACATTCTTTTATAAATATTTTTATAATGACTTCAGAGTATATATAAATTTTGTTTATAGAGAAAACCTAAAATCTTTTATTTTTCTGAATTAATTTATTTTAAAAAGAATGAAAAAGTTAATTTTGGAATATTTTATATGAAGGAAGTGTAGGATACGAAAAGAATTTTACATGGTATAAATATTAGGTGATTGGTGAAGTGGAATGAGATTTTCAATCTTTAAGATTTTACTTTATTGCTTTTGAAAAATTATTTGAAAACTTCTGAGGTTCAACTATCAACTAAAAATTTTAAGATTATTTTAAGACAAAACAAACTTCCTATATATATATATGTGTGTGTGTGTGTGTGTGTGTGTGTGTGTGTGAGTGGAATAATGTTTTCCCGGGTTGGTCCGCGTTGAGATTGTCTCAACAATCAACGCGGATATAACATATGCATATGTATGGTCCGTTAGAAACGAGCTCTGGAGCCAAATTATTTAGATTGCCTACCTTCCAGCAACAAACCACGTACAAAATTCTACAACCAATCGTACTCACAATTTCTAGATTGTTAGCCAGACAACACTGCTAAACTGTAAGTTAGCAAACGAAACAAGAAAAAAAAAACAGTTCTTACAATTAGAAAAACTTTTACTTCCCATTATAACTATTTAGATTCTGAGTTATACACTTTGCCTCAAGTCCAAAGGAAGAACTATTAAGTTGTTAATAACTTAAAATAAAATAGGTGAATCTTTTATAATTTATTATCATAATGACTCAACCAAAACTCAGATGATGGTTCAAACCAGACCGAAACGTCAACAGTGGTTTGTATATACAAGGGTGGACTGAAAAGTTTCCGAACCATCACCTCCGTAAACAATTATTTTGCAGAGAAAGACGCCGACTACTATTTGGACGGGTTAAAGAGATAGGAGAACCGCTGGGAGAAGTGTGTAGACTTACAAGGAGACTATGTAGAAAAATAAAAATAAATTTGAAGAAAAAATGTCTTGTA
>JAAAKE020134780.1:0-14013 GCA_010014785.2 Anisolabis maritima | reverse complement strand
CCCTTAAGCTGGTTCGTGGGCTCTTTTTCCTTCTAATAGATAATAAATAGATAAATAATAATATACAATAGTAGCACACAGGCGGGGAAAAGGCTCCGCACATTTATTTTAGAGATTTAATCAAGAAGGAATGGCGGGAGACTCCTCACCTCTCTCAGCTTGTCTTGAGTTGGGAAATAAGATCGTTTTTTTTTTAACAAAAAGGTCGATTGAATTATTGAATTATTTTCAAATTTTTTTTTTGAATACTTAATCAAGAAACTTGATAAAAGTGGATCTATTAAAAAAAAAATGTTTTTATTGGCATTAAATGAAATTTCCTCCTTCCCACATTTAGAATATAACTTAGTTACTCCCCATTCTCATATACATCCTAAGAAAAAGTTTTGTGTACTGGAAACGTCAAATATCGAATTTTCTAATAATAATAATAATAATCAATAAGAGATGTCCCAAATATTCTCATTGCCAACTGCCTCGGGTTGAAAGAGAAGCATTTTAGTTGGGCAAAATAGGGATGAGAAACTACCAATGAATTAAAAATTTAACGAGTTATCATCTCTTTCAAGGTTTACTTTGCAGAATATTAGCACAAGTTATTTTCTTAATCACACCTGATGTTTTTTTGTGTCCATATTCGTTCCAAAGAATGTCCTTTTGTAATTTGAAGACTAGATCTTAGTGTACTTTTAATTATTAAATAAGTTAATTATCCTTATTTAATAAAAAATAATTATTAAAATTTTTTATCTACAATCTTCTCAGAATTGGGAGGGGAAGGTTAGCTTAAAGAGAACAGTCAGCCTTAGCTAGGATAAATCGGGCTCTCCATCCAGGTACTCACAAGATGTGGGCCTCTGAGTTGATCTACAATACATGTTTAT
Source organism: Anisolabis maritima (assembly GCA_010014785.2). Taxonomy (NCBI): domain Eukaryota; kingdom Metazoa; phylum Arthropoda; class Insecta; order Dermaptera; family Anisolabididae; genus Anisolabis; species Anisolabis maritima. The sequence goes on along the minus strand of JAAAKE020134780.1, from coordinate 13,129 downwards.
AGTTATTAGTTAAAATTAATATAGAAGAAATTTATAAATCCAGTAAGAGTTCAGACCTCAAGTAAGACCAATTAAAATTTATTTAATAACGAGTGATATAATTAAACATGACCTGATAAAAGATAATCTCTAATAAACAGAAATTAATTTTACTAATTAAATAATAAAGACTTCACTTGCCGAAAGAATGAATGTATATAGGCTAAATATATTTCTGAATAATTTTTTTCTTAATTAAATAAAAAATATACTTTTCATTTTTAACAATCTATATGTAGAATTGCATGAGAAGGCAGGGTAGTTAGGCAACTCACGGAATTAGTCCAAGAAGGAAAAGAGTGGAGCATCTCATTCGTTTTGTCTTTACGCATGCGCACACAGGGAAAAAGGGAAAGCATACATTTTCAAATAGGCTCAACGCAATTGGCTCGCTTTGGTGCTTAATAACAGTTCATACGTTCGTTCTTACTTTTCCTCACTGTTTTGATCCTAATTGAATAATTTATTTACAAAATAAAAAAATAAATTCAAAAAAGATGAAAATGATAAATTTTTACTTTAAAAAATATTCGTATATAGTATATTATAGAAAATCAATTGATTTGTTTTATAAGAATGTCAAAATGTCTCAACTTTCCCATTAGTGGGTCTAAATTCATATTTATAAAGTGGATCGTTTATCATGATTTAATTAAGCTAATTTTGCTACGGCTCTTTTTATTTTTCTAAGTCGATTATTTTTTCCAGTCTTGGTTATTTATTTATTGTATCAATAATAATAAGACAGGGAAGGAAAACGGAACTATTATTGACATTTTAACTCTCTTAAAATAAAATTATTAAAATAAAATTATTGAAAAATAAATGATTGACCTTATATGTTTATTGCTCGTTTGTTTTAGCTTAATTGAATTTTTCTGCAAATATTAACATTGCTTAGAATGTAATAAATAATAATCTAATAATATACTATATAATTGCTTTAGGTTGCTAACCTTAAATAAATTTATAAATATCAGATCGTCCTGAAAGTTTGTTGTGCCTGTTTCTTGTAGATGGCATTAAAGCATGTTTGAACCTGTCATAGTTATTGAAAACATGAAATAGTAAAAATATATAAAAACACTATGAATTTTCGTGTGTTTCACAAATTTGAAGGGTGTTCCAAAAATTCAAAGTTATGTCAAAATTATTTTACATGAATATAAATTTAATTTAAATATAAATTTGAACTTATTTAGCTAGTTCCAAAAATATTTCAATTATATTTGAAAAATTTTAAATTAATAATAGTTTATTCCCGCTTCTGAAAAACGGATTCTCTTTTTCTAAATACATATATATTCTTTAGAAAAAAAAAGCTTAAAATTTATTAAAAGAATTTATCAAAGAAGGGTTAAAGAATTAAAGAATGGGAAGGGAATGAATTCAATGCAGTGAAATCTCATTTAAAATTCAATTTTTAATTTCATTGATGACTGCGAATTTTTTTTTAATAATAATTAATTGCAGTTTTCCGAAAAAAAAAAAATCGTAAATATTGGATCAATATTTGAATGGATGGAATGGGAGGTAAAAATTCCCAATGGACTCTGGAAAATTTTTATTATGATTCAATTATTTACTGATCTCTTCTCTGAATGGGTATTTGATGAGAAAGGTCATGTGTGGGTGATTAATTCAATTTGATTGGAATCATGCCTCCGGCAGATGAACTCAAAATCTATGTTTCTAATTCCACCTAAACATTTAGTATTAGCTATTCAGATGAGTCGAATTCACAATAATCCAATCTTGTTATTTATTTTTATTTGATGAATGATTTTTGACCAAACAATAGTGCTCTAATAAATAGCTATTTCATTGTTACAAAAAATTATTGCCGTTCAATATATGTTGCAGGCATTTATCATTATTAGAGTAGAATAAATATTGGAATTTGTTGTTTTTTTTTTAACATACGCTATAAACAAATATTAAAATTCTTTCTTTTCGGTAAGGATTGAATGTCTGAATACGATGGATTTGATCCCAAATCAAATAAACAATACAAAAAAAACCAATGATTATCGTTATTTTGGACTGGCTTGGTTTTAGACATACTATGGAATCTCGAAATGAGCCCTCGATATGAATCCTTTTATTTTATAAAATTTTATCTATTTATTTAATAACATCTATGGGCATAAAGTTTTTTTTTTTAATTTTAAGTCATTTTTGACTGCTGAGGCCATTTTGACTTTTCAAACATATATTTAATGAGAAAAATCGACATTGATCTCTTGAGACGGACATTCTGTTTCTCAGAGGCCACCTATCCGATGTTCAACAATCCTTGTTTATTGACAGTCACCTCGGTGGCTCTTCACCCCACCCAGAACACAACATTCATGTTTGCCAATATGACGATGACGTAATACTTTGAGTGTAGCTGGCAATATATATATTAGCATATAATTTTTTTAACATTTTCATCTTTTAAATACGATTATAAATAATATTAAAAAAAAAAAAAAATGGAATTTCGGACATATACTTACTTTATTATTAAAATATATTTATAATTAATATCTAAAAATTATATTAATGTTAAATATAAAAAATAAAAAAAATATATAAATTATAATTTTAATATTTATCTAACTCAGGCGACAATGCAATTATAATTTTATATTGTTTAAATAATCATTAAAATAAAAGAGACTAGTATATGCTAATTCATATTTTCTAATAAATTTCTTTCTTCTCTGCTATTATCTTAATAATATACACTCATGGGATCTTAAATAAAATATATGAGAGAAAAGGGGTGAGAAAAAGAGAAGAAGAGAAAGGGATGCTCTTAGTCAAGTTTTAAGAGGAAACTTTTTCATATAAATTTTGTTAGTTTTGAACATAGGTGAAGTTTTTAAAATTTACCTACAAAGTTTAAAAATAAGCCTTATAATATTTTTTTCCCTAGTATGTATGATGATATGTTACTAATACATCGATGATTATAATAAAATGATTTACGCTGATTTAAAACAAATATCGATTAAATCATGAACTTGGCACAAAAACATATCATTCAGAGAAAACAAATAGTATTTTTCCTCAAATGAAAAACAAAGAAAGTTTTTTGCCTTACCATGGCCTAAGAAAGGACGCATCACTGGTGCGAGGACTAGGATGTGTCCGGTTCCTCCTCGTATCCTTCGTAGCCTGTTTTAGCTTGAATGTAAAGACACGGACGGGTCAAATAGATATAGTAATTAGAGATGAAATTAGGTGATTTTACTTTTCATCTACCTCTTTTAATTATCTATTTAGACGAAATAAAAGATTGAGTTTGTTCATGCATAATAGAAGGCTATTATGCTATAAGCTCTTATTCATCAGAGGTAATTAACTCATTGTCATTCAAATCATATATAATATCCCTCCCAAAAGTAATTGGATAGGCTGTATCTTTGGTTTTGCTTTAATGAATAATTAGGAGAGCTACATGAAATCCGAAAATAATAAACTAAATAATAGGTAAAACATGAAATTTGATGATTTTGAGTTTCATGTAATACTTCTAATTATCCATTAAGATGAAACAAAAAATACAGGTTTTCAATTTTGAATTTATAGGGTATGACTTCATACACGAAATCCTAGGCACAAATCAATTGTCTTATTTCCAACTTTATCAATATTTCTTCGAAAATATTCTCCTAATTATACAACTCTTTACCTAGAAATTTCCCCTTATTCTACTTTTTCTCGCAAACACTCTAACTCATTAATTTTTTGCTAGCAGACGAATAAAATTTTTTTAAAAAAGATTCATTGTGATTACAATCCATTTGGGATATTTCTATTTGGACAAATGATATACAGTGTATTAAAAAAAAATGCAAATTAAAAAAAAATACTCTGTTTAAAAAAAAAAAGAAATATTGCCTTTCCTTGAATACATCACATATTTATCAATATTTTTTTATGATTCTGCTATTTTTATCTAAATTAATTCTCTTTCCTCATAACTCATTTGATGCACTTCAAAAAGTCAAAATATTTAATGAATCTCTTAAAAAAAATTTAATTTGAATAGAAAAATCCTATTATAAAATTAAGCTAATAAAAAAGTTATAGCACTAGATATATTTCCATATATTTTATTTTTCAAAATCTACATAGATTAAATAAATATATAGAATAAAAAAATAGAGGATTATTATAATAATGGATTAACCCGGTTATAAAAAACAATAGCACTAAAGTCGAGTGCCAATTTTGAAATAGTCATTTTTACCTGAATCCATTAATCCGGGCTTTTGTTTACAGCCCCAAAATGATGATGATAAATGGACATACTATTTTGCCATTTATTTATTAAAGTTTGATATTTTTGAAAATTATTCACCAAGATTTGTAAATGAAACCACAAGGCATTAATTCTTTATTGAGTTAAAGGCTTTTGGTTTAAGGTTTGACCTGAACTGCGGTTTATTCTAACCGCTGATATATAGCAATAGAAATACTACATTTTCTCTTTATTTATAATACTTTTCTGCTTCCTTTTTTTAATTTAATAGCTTTTTGAATCGATGATGATGATAATAATAAAATTTGTTTTATTAATTATTTTCAAATAAAAAAATATCGTTTATTCATTTTAGGTTTACTGATATACTAGTATATTCGTTTTAATTGATTTTATTTATTTAGGATATACATTAAAAGAATTTTTTACCTTTCATTAATTTTAATTGAAAATCTCTTGTGTTGAATTTAACGCTCAAACACCAATGATACTGACCCATTCATTAATAATTTTGTCACTCTCCTATCTATACAATGTTATATGTATTTCAAATACAAGCTGACCATCTTTGGGCATAAATACAATTAAATTGAACTGATGATGAACTACTAAACCATGTTTGGGTTTTTGTTGAGCATGCAAAGGCTGCCTTATAGTTGAACTTATCTTCTCACTTATTAAAATTACAAGACTAACAATTTTCTTCTTTCAAATATTAATTTATAAACTTTATAAATAGTATTGTTATTTTTTTATTCCAAATCTGCTCGCTAGATAACAGCAAAAACATAAAGGGTAACTTTACGAGCTTACCCGTGAGCGTGCAGTGCTTTACTATATATAGTACATCCCTTTTAGGGAAGGCCTGAATTAAAGTATTTTTGGAAGTGAAACTTTCATAGTTGTTATCATTAATAAATATGATAAATTATATTTTTGGTTTAACTATATTTTATTTGTATTAAATACCACTTCACTTGTACATCTTAGTCTTACATGTAAGACTTTTGAATATGAATTATACTTAAAAAAGGGTGAAACGTTGTATTTACATATAAATCCCAGTTAAACAGGAAATTTAATTTATTTATTAAGTAAAGGGAAATAATAAAATGAAAAAATCAATATTATTGTAAAAGTTCTTCCCATTTTTGCAGCGCCAAAAACTTTTGCATCAACCCAATATTTAATAAATTTTGGAGTCTCTTTATTTAGCTATTTATTCTATTCTTTTATTTATTATTATTAATTCTAGTGAACTCTATAACCTTTTACATGAAAAAATAAAGTTACTTTGATGCAAACTTCTAATCAATTCTTGAAGAAATGTTCATTGTTAAATAAAAAACAAAAGCACAAATATCTAAATTTATAAGTTCTACTTTTGTTATTTACCTTTTCTTTTACCCAAATTTTAATATTCCAGTCTGTTCATTCAAGTGCGTAACCCTTGCTGGCGCCATGACCTTTCTCCCTCGTTTAGTGCTTCTAATTTGAATTTAAATAATTTAATTTTATAGAATGAGCAAGCACACAGAAAGAGAGAGTAGATGGTGTTGGATGATTCAATTAAATCAGTGATCTTCAACCTTCGGTCATGCGGAATTTTGCGGTTGCAGATTTTATAAAATATACACTTTTTATTAATTTTGGGAATGATCTAATAAAATGTTATATAGAATAATGCAATAAATGAAAGTTATTTTCCCTTCATTGGGGATTTTCTTTTTACTTTTTTTAATGGCATATTACAAAAAAGAAATGACTCGTCGTATGATAGAAATAGCTGTTTTTGGATCGGAATAAAAGTGAGAAAAAGAAATAAACGTTTGGTTCCTCTCCCAATCCTTTATTGTTAAGAAACATGTGACCCCCTCCCCTGTGATCGAGATTGACATTCTCAGTAATGATAACCTTAAAAGCCAAGGGATGTGATGAAAATTTATTTCAATCATTTGGATACCAATTGGTATAAAAAAAAAATATGCCTTGATAATACATATCGTAAAATAATAAATAATTGAATTGTTTAAACTCTAGATGTCGAAAAAACTATTTAAAAAAAGGAGGAGGACTTAAGGAAGACCTTAGCAATTAAGAAAGAATTGAACCAAGCGGTTGTTTCTTTTTCTCGCCTTTATTCCAACCTGACTAAGAGTACCGGTGTAACTAAGAGGGATAGATAGAAATTTTGCAAAATAAGTCCATTTTTTATCTTATAGGAAAGGTTAAGATTTATAAATTTTATTGTCGCTTCAAGTGAATTAATGTTTTTTCTTATTTATGTTGACAGTTGGTTCAAGGAGTCGAGCCGGGGGAGTAGCGATGCACTGAGCCCTGTAGTAGCTTCAGAACGAGTAGTCCCTCTCTCTGCTGGACTTTTGCGTCTTGCCAAAGTGCGTCTCGATGACGTCGGAAAATATGTCTGTCGGGTGAATAACTCTGCAGGTTCGGAAACCGTGCATATCACCCTTAACATCGCAGGTGAGTCTTCTTTCAATATCTATAATTAATAAATAAATATAAAATATTAGCCAGAATATTTAAAATTAGTCTTTTTATGTATAAATATTTTATCTTAAAATCAATAAAAAAATTTTAATTTAATTATTTACGTTTAATAACTATAAAATCAAGCATCGAACTAACAGAAAGCTTTTAGCGTCTGATATCTTTCTCTCCAAAGATAATTGTTAGAAAATTTATTATTTATTATTTTCAAATGGGGGAGTGGGTGAAAAACTAATAGACTTTGAATCAAAAATTAGGAGGCTTTATGAAGAAGAACTTGCCTCATTTTTCTGCTCTCTGACAGATACTTATGATAAGTTTAAATAAATTATCTAAATTAATAATTCATTTTTGACTACATCTAATCATTTATATAATAATATGCTTTCATTTTTTACAAATATTTAATTTTTTTCCAAAAAAATTGTGAACCTTGCTCCATCTAGTTAATAAGTTATGTACTGTATATATTGTAGTCAATACATGAGTCTCTAATTTTTGATGAATGAATTACTGATTCGCTTTGAAATTATTAAGTATTTCATGAAAATAATAATCCTATCATCTTTTACTAATTATTAAAATTAATTTTTGTAAGAAGGAGGTTAGAGGATCTCTGGGGTTCTGGGGGAGGGGGAGGTTATACTCAATCATAACCCGGGCTTGACCACCTTAGCTGCTTCAAATCTAAACAAATTGACTACACCTGTAGTCATTAAATTTTTCCTTTTGTTGAAAACTTCTAGTTGTAATAAAGTTTTATTATCTAATAATATATATTTAATTTATTAAATATATATTCAGAGAATATTTGCTCATTTATCGAAACGACTAGAGATATATAAAAATCAAAATTACTCGGAAAATATTGACTCTACCAAGCTGTAAGGTACTTTGTGAGATCCAATTCATTGCTACTAAAATTAAGATAAATTTATTAAAAAATAATGACTAAATCATTAATCGTATGATGTTTAAAGCTAATAGACAAAATTGCTGTTCGTGTGTTACCATATTGTTGTAGGTACGAAGTAGTAGTTGTTTGTGTTGGTTACTATTTGTCTACCAAGGTTTTATTTGCTTTACATTGTTTGATTTCGATATTAGCATTTTAGTTTGCTTGCAATGTCTAATGAAAGCATTAATAGACCTTGTGCTCCACCTCCCTTTCCCCTGGCCCCATTGGTTTCCTCTCACTTTTGCAAAATAAAATTAATTAAATGGGGTTGCTATTTATACATATATCATCAAAGGAAAAGTGGATTTTCTTTTGATGTGTCAAATTACTTGGAATTTTCAGTTAAACATGCAAACTAGCATATGGAAATCACTAACGTTCAAGCTTAAAAGAAAACATATACTATGGAAAAAATACTAAAATTTTTTTGACATCATAGTGTACAAATAAAATTCCTCTTTATTTTGTATATTTTGTAAATGTTTACGTTATATTTTGTATATTTTTAGAGATATTTGTTAGAAATTGTTTTTTTTTTTTTTTTTTTTTTTTTTTAATTTTTTGTATATTATGCTGTAACCTGAGATGGCTGAATGTCTAAGGCCAAAAGTCAAGAATAAGTGACAAAATAATAAAAATTCCTCTTTATGTCTATACAATTTGTTTTCTGCATTAGAACAGGATCAAAAATAAATTATTTATTTATATATTATAGGTGATTTTGGAAGAAAAAAAAATCAGCTGCCCTATGCACAGGGGAGTTGGAGAATTTGGGTCACTCACATTTAATTATTTGACCCCTACCTAACGGAGAGACACACTTCTACCTCTTCTTCTCCTCCATAGACTGAGTATTTATGTAGTCTTCCCCAACGATAAAAGCAACCACAAGACAAATATATAGAGCGATTTGTTATGAACACAAATTACCCTTACTGTTAAGTGTTTAAATTATTTTTTTATATTATTTACTTCCAAAGGGCCTCGTTCTCGGTTCTTATGAATTATTTTAGAATTTTTTTTTTGAATATTTTTGTTTTATATGAATATGTAATGTACAAATAGCCAACATTGATGGTGAGGAAGGTCTCTAGGGAGACCGAAACGTAACCGGTATAAATTTTTCAAAAGATAGAAGGAACCTGACATCCTCTCGAACCTTTATTAAATTATATACTTGTATAAAATGTTTTAAATATTTAGAGATCTTAAATTTCACGATCCCCAGAGACAAAGAAAATATTTTAATTTTATCTTTCTAATAAATAAATAAAGATGCTTTCTCGTATTTTTTTTTCTTAGTCTTATTCAACTTGGAAGTAATTTTTAATAAAAAGTAACATTTGGTTATTTTTTATTTATTATCAAATTTGATTTCATTAATGTAATTCCTTTAGACTTTAAACCATTTATAAAAGTCAAAGGAAAAATATACAAAGACTTAATTAAAAAGTCCCAAAAGTTCAAAATACGGAAGGGAAGCCTTCCCTTAGCCACCTTGAGATGTCCACATTTATTAAATAAACAATTTTATTTTGGTTACAAAAAAATCCTCATTTTTTTCTCTCTTCTGCTCGTTAGCCCGTTCTCCCAATTCTTCCTCTCAAGGGAAATGCCATTTGTAAACCAATTTGGGTTTTTAGGAAGGAAGATGCGAAAGCTAAAACGATTAACATTTCATTTTAAACACAATAAAATTCGTTTATTTTAAACAGTATATATATAGGTATATAGGTATTTGGTGCTATCATAATTTCAATTGTTCAATTTGTCCTTTGATTTATACGTTAAAAAAAATGGAATGTTAGGGAACTTTATAACACCTCCCCCCACCTGCTCCAATGCTGCAATTATAATGGCACATAAAAGAAAGAAGTTAAAATTTTCAAGACCTATGAATAAGTTATTGATATTAAATAAATGCTTTGAATCGAACTGACTAGCTAGCCATTTAACATTTATTTATGAGTATATTATTTTACTAGTGAATCAAGTGACCATTTGACCAGATAGGCTGGAGATCCCAGGTTCTTCTCCAAGGGGCTAAAGGCCACTTGATCCTCCAGCAAAATAATAACTCACAAATTCGTAAATGTTAAATAAAAAAATAAGTTGTATAACGGCATAAAAGGCGTATTCAGAAACACTCCTAAGAAAAGTCTTATGGAAAATTTTACTACATTTCTGATGAATATTAAGTTAAAATTTTTTGTGTGTCAATCCGATGATCTTACCTTAGATCTCTTAATTAAAGAAAAGATATTTTTCTTAGGAACATTTCACAATATGTATTCCTAAATATACTCAATATTATAAACCTTATATTATACGTCCTCAGGGGCTCCCGCTTTGTATGTGTATAGCATCTGCTTTCAATCTTTCCATCCCCCTTCATTCTTGTTTACATCCCCTCATATTCCCTTTTCATTTTTATTCCATTTTTTTCTTTTTCTACTCTCTATAATATACCCACATTTTCTTTCTAATAAAAGATGATTTTCACGTTGACACTAAAAGATTTACTGGGTTCGAGGTGTGTAATGTAACTATTTTATGATGCCTACACCTTATATTCAAATCATATGAATTTATTACAATACATGATCGATGTAGGTGGCTGAAATTCTGATTAAGAAAGAAACAAGGCAGGAGCAGCCACAGGATGTTTAATGGATATTGAGACATTTCGGGCCAAATTAATTGTTTCATCATCAGTCAAACTATATAAGATAAAATACACATATTAAGAATATATGAAGAGAAAAACATATATATCGCCATTGTTTACACATATTAATAATATATATATATATATGTATTGTATCCTTTCAATAACTGTGGGCACTTTAATTATGTAAGTTATTTTGTATATGTATATACGTATATGTTTTCCTCTTCATATATTCTAAATATGTGCATTTTTTCTCATGTAGTCATGACTAATGATGCGACAATAAATTTGACCCGGAACGTCTCAATATTCATTAAGCATCCTGAGGCTTTATTTTTTGGCTGCTTCTTCTTTGCATCCTTCTCAATTATTACAATACAACTTGTTTCAAAAATCACCAAAATTCGCATTAACAAACTTTTTAATATTAACATTAAATTAATATTAAAGATTATATATATATTATATAAAAGCTCTAAGCCAACTACAAAAAGAATCCTTTTTTAGTATTTTATTTACTTTTCTCTTAAATTCATTATCTTCTAACCATAAGAGAAAACATTATTCACTAATTTGATTTATAAAGGATGTGTTGAAAACAATTAAGTTTTCCTTTAGCCCAGTTAATTAGCCGGAGAGATCTAAATTAATTCCACCAAAAGTTTGAATGACCGCTCGCTTTTATTCTTGAAAAGAAAAAAGAATAAAATAAAAGTAATGCCTTTCAAGTGAATTCAACAAAAATTATTTAGATATTTTTTTTAAATTAATTAATTTATTATTTTGATTCAATTCAAAGACCCTAAAGTCTCACCTATGGATTCCCCATTTGTTTACTCATGGCAGGGGAGAGTACTCGTAAATTCCGTTCAAATATATACTTTTACTAGACATATCTTGTATCTCCCTCCACCCCCTAAATAAACATTACACCATACGCATTAGGACACAAAAAGATTATTATTTTATTTTATATCGAAATTGAATTTAAGCTATTTGTATTTTCGGAAATTCTTCCTTAAGAGTATAAAATATTAATGGGAGAATGAGAGGCCTGCATTTAGACACGGACCTTTCCGTTTCCTATATGCGGACATTTAGACAAAATGCTTTGGACCGTGACATTTAAACAGCAATTCAGGGTAGGACTTTTTCCATGTGAAAGAGCAAATTTAAACAAAACAGAGAGGAAAAAAAACGCAAGCAACAAGACAAATGGCGTCTGTGTTGTTGTTGTTGTTGCCTCGATGTGTGTATCCTCATTCGTTGTCTTCCATGACTTTGCTGGTTGGCTTGTGTTTGTCTTTTGTCTCAAACCCCGCTTTTAGTATTTATTAGACGCCATCTTTACTTGTCAAAATACTCCTTGGAAAATTGATGGATAAAAATAAAAGATAGACCTCTTTTTTTAACGAAATTACTTATTCAACATTAACGTTAATAATCTAAAGTGAATTTTTAAGAGGCTTTAATAATTTTTTTTTTTTTTACTCTCTTTTCATTTTATTTATTCCTTTTTATTTTAATGAGTTGACCTACTAATAAATTTTTTTTTTCAAATAAAAATTTAATTTCAAAATTGATAACTTCATATTATTGTGTAATGATAAATTAATATTACATTACATTATTATTATTATACATATATATTTTAAAAAATTATAAAAATAAAAATGAAAGATTGAGAAGGACCGCCCAAAATTTTTAACAATTCATAAATATATTTAATGGCGCTTGTACTCTTTTAATGGCAGAATTAGTTAATTTGAATTAGGGACAGGAAAAGCCGAATTCACCATGACGAAAAATAAAAACGAATATATTTTTGTTCCCATCCTTTCTTATGCCTGTCACTTTTCAGGATTAACAAATAATCAACAAATAGTTAATTGTTAACATGTGTAACAATGGGTTGGTCATTTGGTTGGCCTAACGTCCAGCATGTAAAAACGAACGAATTTTATGAACATTATGAAAAAAGACAGCACGGTGAAGTTAGAGGCCGATTTCAATTTGGCAACGTCGCATTGCCAGCCATGAGTGAAAACAGAAGGAAAATTAATTTACAATAAATAATTAATATCTCCGTTATTATTGAGTTAATTACTGCGAAATTTCGTAAGAATATAGAATATGAGATGGGGAATGTAATTTTATAGAGATAAATAATAAATTAATCAAAGAAATAAATAAAAAAGAATAGAAATAATGTCTTAAGCAGATGATGTGCCCTAATGAAAATTGGCATGAATATTTTTTATTGAATGCTGAATCGAATGATATGTCGTTTGCCGGGGTACCACCCTTCAGAGGGGTAGAAACAGGCGCGTAAACACCAGTCTAAATGTTAATTAATTTATAACTCCTTGATTAGAAGATGTGACTTAACGAAATTTTTTACACATCCTCTTTGTTATAAATTTATTATAAATTATTAAAAATATTTTAAGCAAAAAGAAAGTGATTTATAAAAATAGGGAGAGGAGAACGTAAGAAGAAACTATTAGGTGACCTTGGAGGTGAGAGAGAGAGAGAGAGAGAGAGTCCTTGTGTAGGATGCAGGCAAGAGTTATAAAATATTATAGCAATAGTGAAGAAATGAAAAAAAAATATATTACCCCTATGAAAAAATATTTCACCATGGATTATAAAGACAAGCCTTACGATATATCATTTCAATGCAAAATTTTACTTA
>JAAAKE020134769.1:0-14015 GCA_010014785.2 Anisolabis maritima | reverse complement strand
TCATAAGTTTATCTTTCGTTTTAATATTAAAAATTGATAATTCAACATCTCTCTTTAATCATACTTGTCAATAGATGACTCCTCAGATTTCTTAGTGTAGCGGTTCTCAAACTTTTTTTCCCGGCCGAAATAGGTCATATTTTTTCGCTGACCGGTAAGGTAAAAAAATAAATGAATAAACCTTTATATTGAACAACAATCTGAAAAAATTATATCCATCCATTCTCCATTCTTCCATAAAAATTTGAAGCATTCGGGACAAAATAAATTAGTAACATACCATATTCGTGTTGAAAACTTAATTTAAATTAAATTTTTTAAATACTGTTATTTTTTTGCGGACCGGCAAAAATTTCTGATGGACTGACGGTTGAGAACCACTGATTAGTGAATAACTTGCTTGGATTTTAATGGAGCTTTTGCTCTTGTGATCAAGAAAAAAATTTAACGCTTCGATTTTCACTTTCCATTTTACTTCCGGGCTTAATAAAACAAAATGTGTTGACGTCACAAAAAACTTTGTGAATATGACTTGTCAAAATGGCCCTGTTTCGAGGACCTAACTGACTTTCTTTCTCGCCTATAGAAAAAAAAAAAAAGAAAGGTTTGAAGGCGCTTGGGAGGAAGAGTTCAGGGATTAATATTCTGAAAAAGGCCCGACTATAATATTAATAATATTAATATTTTCCGGAGTTAATCCTTAAATCATCTAAAATTAAAAAAAAAATAATTTATTGTGAGTGTATATTTTGTTGGGATCAAGCGACCCTTGGCCCCTGGAGATCGAACCCGGGACCTCCAGCTTATCTGGGACATCGATCTGCTTTCTTTGGACCAGATCTCTGGACGCTCGACTACACCAGCAAAAGAACTAAAATGTTTTCTTGAATCATTCATTGTAGAAATTATAAAGCCTGATATCTCCTCCATTTTCCATCATTTATTTTTTTTATGCTGATAGCTACGCTGCAAAATTGCTTTGTTTCATATCAATTATCTAAATTCATTCCACCGTCAACAAATTCTGTTTGCTAAAGTGTGAGTAGACTAAAAAAAACACTTAATTGGGGGCAAAATTTAAATTAAATTTTAAAATAACTTTATTTTAAACATATATCTGTGTGTGTGTGTGTGCGTGTGTGCGTGTACTTGGACCTTCTTGTATACAGGGTGTTCAACAAAGTGAAGAGTCGCAGCGCGCATATGAAATCTCACAGGCCACCTGACGCCGAGGCGAAAAAACCAAAATTGGATTCCCATAAAATTGAGGTGACAGAGCAGAATATGACCAGGACTTTAACCGTCACCAGCACCATCTCAAGACACCCCTAGGGGGCTATATCCCCTCCCCACACCCGAAACCCCCACGAAACAAGACAGCATTCAACGAAAAACAAAACAATAGAGTTGTCTATTTTAAATAAGCTTTTCTAAAGAAAAATTAAAATTCAAAATATATATAGAAATGAGTGAGATATTGGAAAAGAATTATATAAATTTAAAAAAAAAATAGCCTAATCCTTTACAATCAAAGCACTGATTTACTTTTAATTATTTTAAATAAATATATGAAAATATATATATAAATATAGATAAATGGATAATCTATATACATATATATATATATATATATATACTTTGCGACACGAGTGCCAAAGATTATTTATTAAAAAAAAAATTTATCGAAAAAGTAAAAAAAAAATCAAGAAAAAAATATATATATACATATATATATAGGAGTGAATGGTTTTGAAGCTATATAAGTCGGAAATGATACTCCCGGCTTTCATTCCTTCAGAAAAGATACAAAAGTGCTTCCGCTTGGATGCCGCACATCCCAAGCGCCGGGCTAACCCCAATTTTCCAAAATAAAAAATAATAAACTTACAATGCTCAACTATTTTTACCTCTTTTACCCTTTTCTCTTCACCCCTAATTCATCCCCGCCCATTTGTTCTGTTTATTATTATAATCTTCTTCATTGTTTATTTATTTACTCTTCCATTACTTCTCTGTACAAAATGATTGTGTGTTTTCAAGTTCCTTTCAGTTAAAAAACTATGGTATTGTAGTTTCTATGTCTAATAGTAAATTATATATAAATATATATATTACATATGTTATGTATTCATTGTTCATTTCGGCTGATCCATTCATGTAGCTCAAATTTCTATACTTTGTTAGTTTTTAAGACTATAAAATTGGCATATCAAAAATATAAATAATTATTCTTTAATAAAATAAATAATAAAAAGTACATGAATTATGTATTGGCCGAAAAGAACTAGTTTTTCAAACTTTTCATCTTCTCTATTCATCGATTCTTTGACTATTATAAATAAATATGGTTTCATAAAAATGACTAAAGATCAAAAAAAAAAAAAAAAAAAAAAAACATATATATAAGCTAAAAACGATATTTTTGGCACAAATAGAAGAAAAATATATTTAAAAAACTAATAATAATAAATAATAACAGACTAACTTTGTTTGAAAGTACCAGTACAAGTCATTATTATTATGTTAATAAATTTCATTTACAATTATAATTATTCTTATAAAAAAACATTCGATAAGATTAAATCTAATTTGAACATATTTACATTTAAATTTCCAAAAAAAAAATATTATTTTTTTCGAGAGAAGATTATGTGGCAAGTATTTTGATTTGTTTTTCTGATTTATTTATTTTTATTTAAAATTTAAAATCAAAGTGCAAATCAATTGCTGTACTACAAGTGCCTTGTGACTGGGATTACCAGGATCTAAAAAACTATCTCAAAGTGAGTCTGTTGATGTCAAGGCGCGCTTTTTCTCTAAGAGAAAGGATTCATAAAAAGCAATATATAAATAAATGATGTATAGAATTGTATAAGTATGCCCATATGTTTACATCTACATAAATCTATGTTTCTATATGTATTTATCTCCGAATGAATGCGTGTATCAGGGTACAGGAAATACTTTCTCAAAAGTATTTATCATATTTAAAAAAAATGTATTTAAATCATTTGAAAAAAAATCAGTATTATATGTCTTAGTCAAGAAAATATCTTAATTTTAAGTCAACTCGTAAAAGAGTAAACACTAAAGGCAATATTTATTAGAATGCTCAAATAAAGTACTCATCAAAATGTGAATATTTTTTTAAATACTTGGGATGCCAAAATAAGTATTTTAAAAATATAATATAATATTATTCAAATGTATTTAAATACAAAAATGCTAACTTAAAGTATAAAATACTTTTATTAAAATTATTATCCACCCTGATCGGAATGCATATATTAAAATAAATAAATATACTTAATAATGTTTTAGTAAATATTCTATAAAAAGAGATTATTATATAAAATAATACGAATAATTATATTATTATCTATCGGCTTAAATCTATGTTTCTTTATAAATTTTTCTCATGTCACTTTAAAGAAAACACATTGAAATAATTGATGATGATTCATTTTAGGCGATGGATGTCACTGTCTGGAACGGACTCACCAAAGATATACATTTTTTCAATGCCTTTTCTATTAAAGCAATCCAGGATACGTTGTAAAAAATGTTTGCTGCCAAATATTTCATTATTATTATTATTCATATTTTTATTATATAATAATAACTATTATTCTATGTTGTGATAAGATCGAAAAAAAAAAAAATATATATATATATATAAAAATACAAAAAATATAAATATATATATTATAAATATATTTAAACTATTTGATAAAATCATGGTCGAGGCTCTAAATGAAAATTTATATTTAAGGTGTGACTTAAATTTTCACCCCTTCTCCCATCTCCCGTCCTTTTCAATTTTGAAATTGTTCACCCGCCCCTATAAAATTTTCTGCGCATCAGTGTGTATGTGCGTAACTCGCGTGAAGTAATTTTATCTGTTAATTTGTCTGTCAGTCTGTCTGGGTGGTGAATGCTTCTCTTTCTATCTTTTTTTTTATCTTATTTTCATT
Source organism: Anisolabis maritima (assembly GCA_010014785.2). Lineage (NCBI taxonomy): Eukaryota > Metazoa > Arthropoda > Insecta > Dermaptera > Anisolabididae > Anisolabis > Anisolabis maritima. Next base: position 10,041 of record JAAAKE020134769.1, on the reverse strand, counting down.
TCTTTTTGTTTGGATGTTTCTTGGGAATAAATGGGTATCAGCATGTACGGTACGTTCGGGTGTTTCTCAATCTCTTTCTCTTTTTCGATTTAGCATTGGCGTGGGAATATTATTAGAATTAATCCTAAATTAATTTAAAGAAATCTTTTGAAAAATTTTTAAATGCGCAAGCGCACAAACATTTGAAGAAATGGCGCATTTTTTCAAATATTCTCTTGTTATACTTTTATTCCACCCAATACAATGAGCTTTGAAACGAAACGAAATGGCAATAAATAATCAAAAAGAAAAAAAAAAACTAAGTAAATAAATTGTATATCGATAGAATGAATTTAAACTTTGATTTGATTTACTTTTCCTTTTAAACTCTTCCTTTTAACGTTTCTGCGCCATTGTATCCCAGTACACGTAATCTCTGAGTGTATATATAGATATTAATTAGTTCTCTATTTAAAAAGGGTTCATGATAAATATATTTGTTTGTTATGGAGACCATTTGTTATCACAGTGACATACATCTCTACCAATGTATAATTTTCAAAGTGTTATTATATACATATATATATAATATATATATATTTATATATATGATTGTTAGCAAATTGATAGTTATGTTCCTCTGTCAGTTGACTTAAATCTAGTATTTATTGTTATGTATCAGGTGCTAAAAGTCATTTCATTGTTATTATACAATAAATTATCATTGTTGTGTCAAATACTTGAATACATCCTAAGTTTAAAAAAATTTTTAAAATGTGATTTTGAAAACTCAATACAATCAAGTAATATTGCTGTGGTCTTTCAACAAAAAAATTGAAAAAATAAAAAAAAAAATACAAAAAACAAAAATACCTGATAATCTCAAAAAATAAGTTTTAAGTTATTATTATAAATCTAAAGATAAGTAGATTTTTAACAATCATTAATATTTATCTATTATTCATGTGCCTGGATTTGTTTACTTGTGCCAAAAAAAAAAAACGAATATTGCGGAATGTACCATTAATTAAAATGATCTCATCACTCTTAAAAACATAGACAGAGTTACGTGTGTTACAGTTACACTCTCTCTAGCTCTTATGTTTCTCAGAGGACTCTTTCTTGTGTATAGGGACTAAACAAACTGGCAATAAGCTAGATAATTATATCAATGTATGTATATTTAATTCCGTATAAAGGAGCTGCTCTATTTTGCAGCTACGAAATTTTTACCCTCGACTCTCCCCTCCAAACCTCTTCTATATTTCCTACACCAAAACCTGACAAATTTTCTTCATCACTTTTTCCAAACTCAAATTTCTTCTCCGTCTGATTCTAGTTGCATGAAGAATTCTCCCTCCTCCCCCTTCCTGGTTAGTGCAACTAGACGAAATATTCACTTTACTATTTTAAATAGCACTCTTTTCAAAAACTTCTATGTACTAGAGATCGAAAAAAATTAATAAGTTAAAAAATATTCTGCCTATGAACTATCTTTACATGCAAACATTTTATAGAACGAATGTATAAAAAATATATATATATTATTATATTCTCTATTAATTACAATGATTTGACTAATTAGCAACGTGTTCATAATTCGGCCTAAAAACAATATTTCATTTGAGTCAACGATTAATAAATAAATAATTCTATAATAAATTGTCGAGGTCAATTCATTGTGTTCTTTTTGAAGCGCATTGCTTTCTCTTTTGCATGTAAACTTGGTTGAATTTTTTTACATTTATTGAATGATAATAGGGACTAAATTCGGAAGGTTTTTGTGAAAAATCTAAAACAAAACCAGCTGTTAGGTTTGTTCAATTTCCATTTCGAAAAACAAATGTCGTTTTACGTTAAATGTTGATATTGAGAAGATATTAAGGATAAATAAATATTTTTTCATTGATTTGGATCATGGTCACTCCAGCGCGATTTCGAGCCTTATAATAAATATTTCTCAGAATAAATAAAATCATTTCAATGTTCATTTATTCGGTAGAAAATATAAATACTTACTAATCCCTTAATCAAGTGCTCTGAAAGAGTTCTCTAGGACAAAAAATTTTACCCAAGTTCATTTTAAGATCAATTTAAAAAAATATAGATTTTTTTTAACGGTTGTATATGATTTTTATTTGCAAACAAAACGCCACTTTGTTTTCGGCTACTTTCAAAATGGCGTTGTTAGCGTTTGTAACTAAAAAAACTATGAACCATTACTTATAAACCATATAAAAAATAATGTTTTATTACAACCTCATTTTTTTTAAAAATATTTTTGAAATTTATTATTTTCATTTAAAAACATTAATTTTTTAATACCATCATTATCTTTTATAAGTATAAGAACTATTGCAAAATTCTTTACATCTTAGATTACTTTTTTTTTTTTTATTTATTCTCTGGCCTTAATTAGCCTTAAGGCAATTAGATTAATTAATTCTTTTATTCTGATCTTATTTAATTATTGGAATCTATTAAAATTAATTTTGAACCAATATTCCTTATTAGAATGAAAAATTATAAATCAATCAATCAAGGTTATTGTAACAAAGTTAGTAAAAATATTTCATATTATTTTTGAATAAAAAAAAATCAATTTTTTAAAGAATATATGTAAATAACAATACTTTCACTATATATTTAATATACATATATATAGGTAAGAGAAAGTAATATATATATAAAATATGTTTATATTTTTCTGCATTACTATTTATTCTTTCTGATATATTATTGAATGAATGTTAAAAAAATGCTAATATAGGTTTTAAAAGAATTTGTTAAATTTTTTAAAATATCAATTTTTTATATGGTTAATAAGAATTTCTATATAGATGTATATATAATAGCTAAATACAAAATAATATTAAACTTCCCATTTGATTATATCAAATTAAAATTCCTAGTATTTAGAAATATATTTAATTCTAATGAGATTAAAACATGTGTTCACGGGTAATATATATTTTGACAAAAATAATTATAAATGTCTACTAAATCAAAAATTAATTTATATTTAAAATTAAAATTCATTCTCTAAATTAAAAAAAATAAAAATTTAATGAATTAAAATTTTTTTAAATGATCTTAAAATGGTTTGTCTTTAATATATTCGATTTTGTACTTTTAAATTCAAAAATTGCAACCATCAGTCAATTATAATAATTATTTTTAAAAATTAAAATTTACTCAAAAATAAATTTTATGCTAATTTTTCGCAATGTTTATTTTCTAATAAATAAATAAATACCTTTATTTTTTTATTAAGCAATTTTTACATTCCATTCTTCAAATTAATTAAATAAATATCTAGGCCTAAAGAAGTTTTTTTGAAGAGCACATTTCAGTCTAGAATTAAAAAAAGGAAGGGCCTAAATTTCTTATCCTAATTTCTTTTTTCTATCATTTTCCCATATATACTAAACAAAATTGCATCATTATAAAGTTCTATATCTCATTGGCGACCTTTGATATTTTAAAATAAATAACTTTTAGCAATTTTATTGATGTTTGTTATAAAAATATATTTTTAAATTAATTTCCAAATATATATAAAAGTAAATATGTAATTTTTTTAAAAGGCGATATTTATGAATCACAACTCAAAATTTCAATTAGCTAGTGAAGCATAACTATTATCCATATACTGCAGTAGTTACTATGTAACTCCACTATTGGCCTACCTTCTGAAAGAAAATACAAAATAAACGTACAAAAGCAAGCAATTTCTTTGAGCTATTGTAGTATAAAGGAGATGATAGTTTTTTCTAGTTAATAGTAATAGTTGGGTCGTGGTTTTAAATATGGCTGTAAATGTTTTATATTCTATATTTGAATTGTCGATATATATATATATATACTATATATATATATATATATATTTACATGAAACTAAAAATATTTAAAAATGTTTAATATAGGTTTCTTCTCTAACTATGAACTTTTATGAAGTATATTTAAAAAATATAAATAAACTTCTTCATAGGTGTAAAATATATTTAAAAAAAAAAAAGCTTACTAAATTATAAGTAAATGAATAAATAAATAAATAATTGATTTATAAAGAATAAGATATTTTAATTTTTATAGAAAATGTTATTTTCGACATATTTTTGACAAGACAAATGATGAAGCTAGCAAACTAACATTTTATACTTGAAAAGACATTGAAGAAATAAATATTAAATGATAAATAAATAATTGCCATATTAGAGAAGAACCTTGATATCAATCAATTTATTCTTGAAGGATTGATTGATTATTATCAATCGATGTATTGGATATGCAATACAAGCCTATCAGCCCAAAAGGTTGTGAATGAAAATGCTTGGCTGGTAGAAATTATAAAAAAATCACCAAAAAAAAATATATATATATATTTTCTATCCATCTTTGCAATTTCATCAACGATAATCATTTGGCCTGGCATATTTTATTGTTTAAATTTTTAGTTTTTCACTTTGATCAATCATTATTAAAATTTATTTTAAAAAAATTTTCGCCTGCTTCTAAAAAATATGTGATAAGGTCTAAGAAACATATGCCCTTGCACAACAAAAATAAACAAAAAATTGTACCTTACTCCTGCAAGAAAATTACGACTTCAAGTGCTATAGAGATAGTACAAGACAGATTAATCAGATGTATATTATCATGATTTGTAAAAACAAAATACTTTTGTGGTAATTTCTCATTAAATGTATTTTTATCTTTGAAATTTTTTATTAATCCCTTTAGTAATTAGAATAAATGTGCAAATTAGTTTAGCTCTTTTAATACGATGGTTGGAGTTGTATTTTCATTAATTTATGTGATTATCTTATACAGATGTTATGACATTTTTAAAAATATGTGGTATTTTTTGTACATAAAATAACAATGTATCCATGTATAGCAATGGATTGAAATTTTCCATTGATACTAATTTTAATTCTATCTTATAATAATAAGTGGTCAGTTGAAAATATAGTTAAAAAAAGAGTTTGGGTTTTTAATTTTATCCATACCTTTATTTAAAAATTACGGAATATAAAATAGTATTTAAAATTCATTATAGTTAGTTTTTATTTTTTTAATTTATCAAAGAGAAATAGGATTATTAAAAGCAAATAATTTTTATTAAAATATAAAATTACAAGTGAAAACTTTCTTCGGTGATTAATTTTCTTTTTAGTTTTTAAAGAATAAAATACGCAGGTTCAGCTGGAAATCCTGAAAGGCAAAGGTGGATTTAACCTCTGTTATTTACTCAATATATGAGAATAATTTTTATATCAAATTTGTGAAAATCGTGTTTATATTTCCTCAATACATGAATTAATTTCGATATAATTTGGTATCTATTTTCATTCTGACTTCCTTCAGTGCTGATTGATTTTTGGGCTTAAACGGGCTTATTTAAGATGAATTTAACTCGTGTGCACTTTGGTAATGTTGGCTCCAATCTCTAACAACCGATTTCGATGAAACTTGATATATCTGTTCAGTTTAGTGTGCTTATTTTATTTATTTGGAAGATGGGCCCAGGTGTTAATTAATTTATAACTCCTATACTAAATGTTTGCCCTAACTAAAATTGGCATGAATATTTCTTATTAAATGCTGAATCCAATGATATATCGTTTATTGGGGTGCTCCCCGTCGGGGTGAAATTGAACATTTAACCCTTTCTTTTTGTAAAAAAAAAAAAACCCACCAAATCTATACTAAGTAATATGCCCTATTTGATAAAAAAAAATTTGGTAAAAATATTCTTTATTAAATACGGAATCTTAAAAATATATAGCAGTCAATTTTTTTCGGGGGTACGCAAAACAATTTCAAGATTTCAATTGAGCGATGAAAGGCCAGACGATCTTTACATCCATACCTGGGTCTTAGTGCGCTGATTTCTTTTCGAAAAAAATCTGCGATTCTCTATGAATTGTGTTTTGTTTGTAATTTTTCGTAAATTTTTTTTTTTTATTAAAAAATATTAGAATTTTTTGTGTTGGCATCTTTTTTTTAACTAATTTAAATAAAAGTATATAAAATTTTTAATAAGAAAAAAATTTACAAAATTACAAAATTTTGAAATTGTTTTGCGTATATCTTATTTTTGGGTGAATTCTTATGAAAAAACAGAAAACTCACTTTCATTCAATCATATATTTATACAAAATTTTTGGTTGAGAAACACCCATTTTAAGGGCACGTTTATTAGTGACACCGACAATTTCAAATTTTGAATTTTGCGCTCTCAATTTTTAATATTTTTTTCTTCATTTATTATTTTTTTTTTATTAAATAAAGTTAATTAGTGCTCATTGAGACACCAGTTTCAACCTCTCTGACGGGTGGTACCCCGATAAACGATTTATCATTGGATTCGGCATTCAATGAAGAATAAAGGTGCATAGTTTTGTTACGGAACTTCGCTTAGTATAGTAGTTATTAATGAAAGGGTGGTTTTTTTTTCACCCTCTCTGACGGGTGATAAACGACATATCATTCGATTCAGAATTCAATAAAGAATATTCCTGCAAATTTTCATTAGGGCATATCATCTATTTTAGGAGTTATTATTAATTAATTAAAATTCCTACTTCTGTTGAGACATTTTTCCTATTCCTTTTTATTTATTTCTTTAATTAATTTATTATTTTTCTCTATAGAATTACATTCCCAATCTCATACTCTTTATTCCTAAGAAATTTCGCTTTAATTAACCCAATAATAACGGAGATATTAATTATTTATTATCCATTAATTTTCCGTCTGTTTTTATTCATCGTTGGCAATGCGACGTTGCAATTTAGAAATCAGCCGCTAGCTTAACCGTTTCACGTTTAGTTATTTATAAAACGTATTCTCCAATCTCTCAAAAATTTTTCTCTTTATTTTTGTATTTAACAAAATTTGACATTAAGAACTCACTGATATACTTATTTGAAAATAACTACCGATCAGTTTCGCTCCCTCAAATATTATATTCTATATTTTTGATTAAAAGATTTTTGGCTAATATGACGCTGTAATATTTAAATATCCAAATTGTAATAATTGTAATAAAATACTTTTTTTTTAAATTTTTTTATATCTGTATTTTATTTTTTTAGTGTATATAATTTTATACTAAATAAACGTTGGCCATTCTGGTCACGTGGTACAAGCCATTCTGGTCACGTGTGATAGGAGACCAATCATCGGGCTCAGTTGTTTCATGTATTTTTTGTTCTTACTTTGATTAGTAAAATTTAATTGTACTCGTAGCCTTAACGAATAAAAAATCAAAATATAATTATAAAGAAAAAAATAATAATATGAATAGAATCTCTTGCTTCTTAATTTAAAAAATGATTTCCCCAGAAGGTAATTTCAAAAAAATATTTATTTCTTTTCACTCCTTTAATAAAAATATTTTATACCCATCTTTCAGGATGCTTGTCATTAAAAAAATTTGGATATTGCTCAGGTTTTCATGAAACATTTATCAATTTAAAGAATAAACAATGTACTAATTCCGATTTGGATTATTATAAAAATGCAATTGAGAAAAATTTCAAACCAGTAAGTACCAATTTTTCATATTTAAATTACTCCAAAAAGAAAGCTCTAAAAGATTCTGAGAGAAAACCTATGTCTTTATTACTGCCAATACTTTTATAAACGTTAAAATTCTTAATTTCTCTTTATATAGTTCATTTTATACGTTATATTCACATTTAGACATTATAAACCGGCTTTAATATTTAGAAATATTTTTACTTTCCCTTATTCATATACATATATATATATGTTCTGGAAGGTTTCCCCTGTTCGATATAAGTGGAATAATGTTTTCACAGGTTGGACCAACCTCGCGCTGTTGAGATTAACTCGACATTTCAGCTCTCCTTTTGGAGCTATTTTCAACCAAACGCTTTTTAAAAAACAATCCAACCAACTACTTCCTAGAACACAGAGGCAAACACAAGCCTCGGAGGCATCCACAAACATTCCAACTGAGGAGTAGGCAGATTGAGGCCTCGAAGTCAACCCAAATAGAACACTAACAGTCCTTCCTAGATCTCATAGATCGCAAATCCAAACATCTGAGACATCCACCCACCAAATTAGGGGACTAGCAAGATTGCGACCTCGAAGACGAACCAACACCACCATCACTTCTTAACCCACCACTCTTGAAAGTGGATCCAAAAGGAGAGACGAAACGTGGAATTAATCTCAATAATCAATGCGGACCAATCCGTGAAAACATTATTCCACATATATACTATATACAGAACTGAGATATGCTGAGTTATTTCAGAAGGCTTTTAGATTTAATAATTAAAGATTAGAAAAATATTAGATTAATAAACATTAAGATCTCTTTAGATGAACTAGAGACTTTTTTTATGAAAAATAAGGAATATGGTGGTTAGTGTTCTGATCACCACAGCCTCCGCAGGCTTTCAAAATATTCAGAAAATTATTAAAATATAGTATTGAGCATCATAAGGTTCTCGGCTGCCTTATTTCTTTTCTCCATTCTCTATTTATTTATTGGTATTTTAATAAAAATTTAATTTAATTTCCAATATTTTGAAAACAAAGATGAAATTTTTTCAAAAAATTTACTATTCTAATCAAAATTTCGGCATGCTTAATTTGGCTCAAATTTTCAAAACTTTACCAATTTTTCTTAGAAAATATGCACTAATTAAATAAATCCCAAAATAACTTACATTTGACAATTTTTTTCTATTTTAGTGGCAAATTGAAGCCTGGAAAAAAAATTGGGAAAATAACTGCCCAAAGTTATCTATTAAGGTAAAAAATGTAATTTTTTTAAGATTTTCTATTTAAAATTTAACAAATTCATTTTTTATAGGAGGAATGTGAAATAAATAATCCATTTAAAATAAATATACTAAGGAATACTGATAACGAGGAATCAATCATAAGAGGTATCTATCTATACATATATATATATATATATATATATTAGGTCGAGTCATAAATAACTTCCGTTTTTATCAGACATTTATTTTGCTTTCATTAAATAACAAAATTATATTAATTTATTATGTATTCACCACTATTATGTATGACTTCCCATCATCCTAGCAGCTTATCAATACCTTCCTTGAAAAATGTGGTTGGTATGGATTGGAAAAAATTTTTTAGATAGATTCTACCTAGCTTCATCGGAAGTTATTTATGACTCGACTTAATATATATATAAGTCTGGGAAAGATGCCAGTTTCGCGATATCTCAGTTATCTGAAACGAAAGTGCTACACTGCAGCATTGCTGAAAGGTAGACGTACGTGAAACTAATGTGTGATAATGAGCTTTATATCCTGCTTAATCGCTGATAAATTCAAGTTCAGATTTGATATTTTCACTTAATAATATTTCGTTTTCTATAGTTAAGGTTTAGTGGTCTCGAAATAAAATTGTTAACCGGCTACCAAGGCGGTTCGATGCAAAAAATCTGGTGTGACATCATACAATTTTCCTAACCTTAGGTAAGAGATAATTGTGTGATGAACAGCCGTCACACCAGATATTTTTTTAATCAATTTTCTACTATATATTTTGATGTATATAGAAAATAAGTATTAACGGTGACAATTTCCTCTGCCTTACCATATATTCATAATTTGGATTTTTACAATCTTCAAAAAGCAAAACATTGAAATATTAATAAGCTTTATTTAGTAAAAGAAAAAAATTTCAAATACATATTAAATTTCCATCCCTCTTTTTTTTATAAAAATATTACAAAAGAAACTTTAAAATTTAATATTCCTGGCTATAATTAAAGGATTATTTTAAACGATGTTAAAAAAAATGAGCCACCCAAACTGACCATCTACTGTTTGACAAAATTATGTCTGCTCATAATTGTTGATCACTGAGAATTAACCGCCTATTTATATTTTATAAAAGATTAATTAAATACTTTTTTTTTTTAGCAGATTCTCAAGAATCAATTACCGAAATAGAAAATAATTTACAAGATCATGATCCTTGTTCAATAACTTTAAATAGTGAGGTATGTTCTCAAAAATTAAATATTTATATTAG
>JAAAKE020134758.1:0-14015 GCA_010014785.2 Anisolabis maritima | reverse complement strand
GTTTTTATTTGAGAAAATAAGACCGCTTTTACAAATCTCGATACTATGCCACTCTCGATACTATGCCACTTTTGCTCGGTCCCGACAGGTGGCATAGTATTGTATAGATTTGACTGTATAGGATTTTTTTTGTCCGTTCGGCATCTGAGACAATATAGGCATTAAACGATATACATATTTTTAATTACGATACATGGAATCCAGGGATATTTATTTATATATATTGGTATATAATTGATTTAAATAAATTTTCTTCGCATTGCCTGGGATCCGAACCCACACCCCTTGGCTTTTAAGGTTATCAATAGTGACAAGGTCAATATCCTTAACCGCTCGGCCATGGGGAGTGGGGTTTAAGTCTTTTTCGGCATCTGTGACCATTTAGACTCCATCTTTATTTATTAAAGTTAATTGGTAGCCAATAATTTAAATAAATTTTTGTTGCTCAGGACAGGAAGCGAGCCACAGGCCTTTAGTACGTGAAGCCAGACCTCTAGCTCTCCACCAAAGGACAGGGCCTTATGTTTATTAATAAACGAAATAATAATGTCAATTTAATTAATTTAACTGCCCTGTCTTTTGGTGCAGAGCTAGAGGTCTGACTTTACGTACCAAAGTTCAGTGGTTCACTTCCCGTCCTCGATAAATTTCAAAATGTAAGATAAATTAGAGGGCCCAGCACAAAAAATCTGGTGTGACAGCACATAACACAATTTTTCTTACCTTAGGTAGGAAAGAGTTGTGTGATGTGCGACTATCGGATTTTTTATTAGCTAACCTAACTTCACTTTTAGAAATAAATGTCAAACTCTGCTCAGATCCTATGATTGCAACGTCATCACAGCGACACTCAATAGCTTTGCAATTTATTTCGGAAAAAAAATAATCAGGTGTCTATTTAAAAAAAAATTTAGGCTCTTGTCACAACTAAGTTTTAAAAATTTATGAATTCCTAAAAGAAAGAATGCACAAAAGAGGGATTTACAAATGAATAGGTTTAAATATCGACTATCGGACAGAATACCTTTTTATAATATCTCAAAAGGGAATACTAATTGCCAATATACCCGCAACAGATTTTCTTTTATTTGAAAGTTTATTGATATAGATTATAAATTCCTTTATTATTGACTATTATATACAATACTATATAACAGATAATCGTATTGAATAATCTTGATAACCTTAATAGGGTTAATTTTTTCTTTTCAGTTCCGTCATTTTTTAATTTTGATAAGATGGATTTTTGCTTTTTAAATAATTTTAAAATAAATTTTTCCCAAAATTAACAAATTGTACAAAAATATTTTCTACTTGATAAATTGAAATGCGGGCTGGTAATTTTAAATTTCTTTAAAATTTTCCTCAAATATTTTTTTATTACTCTAGTATTATTTTTTTCTTTTTTTTTTAAGAAGATAATAAACATTTAACATTCTTTGTTCGTTCGCAAATGTTCCAAATTCCATTCCCTATTGAATGGCACCAAGAATGCACGATTACATCAATCCCCTGAGGGGGTTGAGAGAACTAAGTTCATTTATCTGCAAATCTTTATTTAATTCGGGATATATTACAATCAACCTTGAAACTATACTTTTTCCTTACATTAAAAAAAATATATATATATATTTTTCAGAGTACATTGCTTTCTCTTCTTTCTCCTTGACTTATTTTTCGGAGAAGGTATTGTAATTGAGAGGTGAATAAGCCTCATGCTTGATGAGTGGTTAGGAACAGAAAAAATGTCAATCATCGTTTTCGTAAAATTCTTCTTTTATGTTAGGTGTTATTTTCTTGAAAAATTTTTAAGTTCTTCACTCTAAATCACAAGTAAAAGGCATATTATGTTTTTTATAAACTTATATATTTTTACCTATTACTCTTTCTTACCTCTCTCTATATGGAATATTTAGTGAGAAAAATCGATCACGAGATTTTAATGGAAATACACGTCGTGAGGTCCCCTGAGTCTAAAAAAAATGCGTCTGTGTATGTATGTCTGTATCTATGAACAAGATTTCTCAAAAACGATAAAGCGCAACGGCTAAAATTTTATATTTAAGATATATTTTTTATAAGATAAGATTTAAAACCTTTGTCGCATGCACCTTGAAGCTTTTAAATAGTCTCGGCTAACGGTTAGTATTTTACTAATGTAGTTATTTGTTTTTTGATTTTCTCAAAATTTCCTCTAACGATTTTGATTAGTTGATCTTTGAAATGTATTAACACTAACCCCCTCCACCCATCAAATAGTTTGGGACCCACTACTCTTGTATGTTTTTAAGTTTTTTGTGAATTTTTTTTAATGATTTTTCCACATCGGGGCTTTCCCTCTACACGTTATCCTTGGTGGACCACTGCCCCCCTCGCTTGCGTTTGATGGCTGATTACTGTTATCTTTCGGAAAACATACAAAGTGCGAGTCATATAAAATTCTCATTTATTAAACAAAATAAATTCATGTTGACTGTACATTGACCGGCTACCTAGAAGCCCAGCCGCAAAAATCTGGTATGACAGCACATCACTCAGCTTTTCTCACCTTAGTTGAGAGAAAGTTGTGTGTTGTGCGTTTAGTCACACTAGATTTTTTGTTTATAAAACCATTCATTTAGATTTTAAAGCTCAATCCTATCAGGATTATTCGTTTTCATTTTATTCTATATTATTATAAAATATTATTTAACGAGTAAACTGGATTACTTTTATTTGGATTTCGTTGTATTATATATATATATATATATAATATTATAGCTATTAAATACGAATATTATTCTTCTCACTGAAATATCGTAGGGATTTTAAGGTATTGTTTGCACATCACCATGGAGTTACGATTGTAATAATAATTTTATAGTCAATAAAATATATTAGTAAATCCTTATTCTAAAGAACAGATATTTCATAAACTTTTTTTTTTTTTTGAAAAATTTATATTAATCGATATTTTAATTTAAAAAATAATATTAATTATATATAGTATTTCAGGTAATAATATATATTTTATTAAAAAAAGAAACCTTTAACTATTTTGACAATAAACCTTAGAAGGTAGACTACGCAAATAACTAATTCACTAATAGTGTTTTCAATTTATTGTTCTAGAATCGATCACGCATATCTAGTTGTTAAATCTCCCGAGAAATTAACAACTACACATAACATAAGTTGGTCATTTGGGTTGTCTACCTTCCAGCTACCAAACTTTCTACAAACCATGGTATATGAAGCGGTCAAAACCGAAAAAATAACTACTATAGACCTATATCATTTCTATTTTGGTTGGTTGATATAATAACTAGTTTTTAGCTATGATATTCTTTTTATTTCAATTATTTATTATTAATGTTATTATTATATATTCATTTCTCATTTCACACTTACCGAGAAGATAATCAACACCTCTCGGATCCACTTTGGCTAGTTCAGATCTATTCCAGACATAGTGCCCCCGAACTCCTCTTCTTCTTTTATCTCTGAGCCAATCTTCGATGAGATTCCTGCCATCCAACCGACGACCTTCGTCTCCTGGGGGTTCGGGGTCTCTTGCTACTTTGGGCAGCCAATGTCGTCGTCCACCCCCTAAGACCACCTGAGAACAAACCAATAAAAAACGCCTCATTTACTCATACTACTATTGTATTAACTAATCAAAAGCATACACACAGATTCTTATGACAAGATGGAGTGTGGGATGACACTTCCTCCCCCCCCCCCCATTTTCTTCCCTACAAATTGAAGTTTTTCTCACCTCTAAAAAATGATCTATTCAGAATACAAGTTGCCTTTTTTTATTCTGTAAATGAAAATTTTATTTTACCTAGAAGTCATTCTATGGTTCAACGTTTTCGAATACTGGTATTCTATGCCTATAGATATTATCTTCCTATCGGTCAATATTCCAATATAAAAATAATATCTAAGCCTTACCTTTATTTATATTTTAATTAAAATAGGTTCTTTATTAAATTATATTAGGTTTTTAAAAGAATCTGAATTAATTCAAGTAAATATGGACAGAGTTTAAATGGCCTCAGGCCGAAAAAGACTTAAAATAAGAATTTGAAAATTTCCATTAATTTTCGTTCATTTCATGACCTTTCTGGATTTGAGAGTTTACCATAAATAACAACAGAAAATTCAAGTGTGGGATCAAAATATCTTTTGATAAATATTATCTGTTCACCTTCTCTTTATCTTCTAATAATAAATAAAAATGTATAACTCATAAACTTACAATATCTTTAGAAACAGAGAGAAATTGCGTTAGGAATATGGACCTTTCCAGACCAATCCGCAAATGAAACCTTATGGTTCCTCCAATTGTAATGACAAACCTCTTCTTAAATTTTAATTTTAATAAATCAAATAATTATTATTTAAAAACATAAGCAAAGAAGTTGCAACATTGACGCAATTCCTAGAGCAGCAGAGCCATATCCTCTGAGAATATAAGATGGGGCCGCTCTAAACCCTCTCGAGTATGCAGATCTGTCATATTTATTTTTATGCTATGCTATCGAGATACATAAATATCTATTCATAAATTGAATTAAAAAAAAAAAAAGTCAAAGAGATTAAATAATATTTCAAAGTTTCTCTCTATAATGACGTATTTTTTTTATAATATAACCAAATTTTTTCACATTTTTTTTTAGAATCAATCCGCTCCTACTCAACGGATTGTTATGAAAATTGGTCCAGGGCTCTAGACAAACATCTTAATTATTATCGTCAAGTTTCAAAAGATTTGGTCAAGGGGATGCTGATAAAATTACGGTACAGTACAAATAATGGGGGCCTTTTTTCCGGTCCCTGAAGACCGATTCATCACACACTCTTATACGCACATTAAAATTTTTTTGCATATTTGGAATCCTTTTGATTAGAAACATAAAAATATTTTTAAAAATTGAAGAGTTAAATTTTTCATGATGATAATAATTTCCTCTTGCTATTGGATATAATAGTGAGGGAAAGTAATAAATAAATATATTTATGACCTGCTTAGAAGCCCAAGTCCTTTCTTGGTGGCTAGGTCCAATTAAATACAAATTCAATTTAAATAAATTAATATATTTTACAAGGATAGTGAGGAGCGTTCCCGCTCTTGAACAAACAGACTTTCTTTAAAGCAGACTTTTCTTTAAGTGGTAAGACACCAAACAATCGGCGATGTTCAAGAGACGAAAATAAAATTGCCTAGGGCTGTAGACTATGTTAATATGGATACGGAAAAAATTGATAATAGTTAACAAAGAGTTGAGTTGAAATTGTTTCTTTGAGATTAATCGCGAGTTAAAAAAGTTGAAGAAACTTTGATTTAAAGAACGAAACAATTAATTAATTAATTCATATTAGACATAATAATCCGGAGATAATTCTTTCAACTTTTTCTTTTCTAAGAAGACCTGTGTATCATTTTATAATAAATGGCCATCACCTTTTTCATAAGAATCAATATTAAATCAATAATAATTAAATTACTTTTTCAGGCACAATTCAGATACTCTATCTATTAATATATATCATAGTTAAATCGAAAATGTAATTAATTTATTAATGGTAACGGTGAAAATTTCAATTCTTAACTTACTGATTCAAATGAATTATTAAATTATTACTAAATAATTTTCAAGACGTATACGTATTCATTTATTTTTATGCTATGCTATTGAGATAAATAAATATCTATTCATAAATTGAATAGATATTAATCAATATATGCCTTTAAGCGGACTTTACTAGTCATGGCTTTTTATTTCATATACTTTTTTGGGATATTTTTTTCTGGTGGATAAAGTGATTCTCCGGCGAGTCGATCGAACCCGGGATCTCCGACCTCTATAGGGCATTGATGTGCTTCCTTTGTACCAGACCACACCAGCAAAAACATTCCAATATTTATCTAGATCTCATGATAAAGTTAGTCCAAAGTGAAAAATTTTTCACTTCGATAGTCTGGTGCAAAGGAAGATCCACCAGAAAAAATATACCCACGAAACATACCACATAGGAATTTATTTTTTTGTTTTTGGATTTTATTGGATATTGGATAAATAAAATTATAAATTTATAAAATATTAATTATATTTTAATATATAATTATATTTCAATTTAACAAAAGAAATACTATATGGCCATTAAAAAAAAAAAAAAAATTAACGATTTGATTATATGTTCAATCGCATATATTGGAGTTGATTTAGATTAATCATTCTTTTATTAATGATTATAATTATAATATAATAATAATTTTGTATGGAAAACAAGACAACGAATTATTTTAGTATTACAAATATTATCACAAAAACTTTTATACATAATTGAAAAGCAATTATTGATGCAAGTTAATATAATAAAAAATTAAATACTAAATTGCGGTGGTATCAATAACATATTTTATGAAAAAATATTTATTAGTATTATTATTTTTTTAAATGTCTATAATTTTAATACATATCTTTTTTACTTTCTCATAACTATATATATATTGTGTTGTGTAATAAAGGGAAAGTATTGATCGTTGTCGAGATTTCAAATACACGTTTTGAGGATACTTGAACCTAAAAAAAAAATGAGTTTCCCAAAATGATCTGTCTGTGTATGTGTAAGTGTAAGCACAAGATTTTTCAAAAACAAAAAGCTGCACGAGACTAAAATTTCATAATTAAGCGAATTATCAAAATATAAATATTTTTAATTTATATGTTTAATAATAAACAAAATTTAATTTTTTTTTATAATTATAAATATATTCCTTGAGATAAATTTGAAATGAAAAAATTGGTGGTACCACTATTTACCTTTCGGGAACTGAGATATACTACCATAAAGAAAAAATATATCGACACAAAAAATCTAATGTAAGAGTCATCACATTACTTTCTCTTGCCTAATAATCAGAAAAGAGAAAGTTGTGTGATGTACTCTGCCTTATTTTTTTTTTAAAGTATTTCGGAACTGAGGCAAAGTAAACTCAATCCATATTTATGTTAAATTAATTAGCAGCCAATTTAATTTATTTCTCAGGACGGGAAGCGAACCACTCACCCTTAGAACGTGAAACAAGAGCTTCTATTGGACATTGCATATTATTAACAAAGTTTGTTTTCTCTTCTACTTCGGATCCGACAAGCTGTTAATAAATGACAATCTCATTAAATGCTATAGTAATTATTAAATTATTGTTAGATTACAAGTGAATTTCAATTTTTTTTTTTAAAGTTTTACCAAAAGTTAGTCCACGAATTTCTTAATAATAAAGTAATTTTATACTTCTGAGTTATTTATTTAAGAAATTAGACAAGTTGGTTGTGAGATTGATTGAAACCACACGTCTTCTTGATATTTTCTTAAATATATTATAAGTACTGGTGATTTATTATTATCATCAATAAAAATTCTTGTTTATAAAATAACGAAGATAAATAGCTCTAAGTATAAACATAAAGAAACTTAGTTTTTTAAATTAGTTTTTTTTTTTTTTTTAGTTTTTATTTATTAATATCTAAGAAATAGGAAATATAATAGTGTCATGAGGTAGTGAATAAATTCGATCATTTTTGTTTGCTGGAAGGTGACCAACTAAATAATGAATTTCGATTAATTACTCAAAAAACGCTTTCGATGCGGCAGGATTTTTTAAATAATATCGAACCCTGTCCAATAGAACAGATGTAAACCTAGTGATTCATGCTTTAAATGGAGGTGGTTCGCTTTCCATCCTGACCAATAAAATATATTTAAATTATATTGGCCGCCAATAAATAAATATAGAGGGAATATATATATGAACTGAGATGTCGAAAAGGTCTATAAAAAATGGAATATCTTTTCATAATAATTTTAAGCATGTTTGATCAAATTGGGCAAAACAATTTATCCCTCCATTTCACCAGTCATCAGTTATTTATATAGGAAAAATTGACATAAAAATAACTAGTAAACAAAAATATACTATACTGGTATTCAATTTTAAGACCAATATCAATAAGTTGTCAAGCACAAATCTACAGCTTAGGAAACAGACTTGAGTTGTTTCTTTATCTAAAATTCAAGTTTTATTGAAAATATTATTTTTCATGAAAAAAAAAAAAAAAAACTTACAATAAGCACATTTATTTTTTTTATTAATATTTTTTTACTTTCAGGAGTTATATGACCTCTCTTTTTGTGGAATTGCATGCTTTTCTTTTCAAAATATTTTAGAACAGGCAATTCATTGAGTAAATAAAACATTCTGAAATACCTTTTTGTTACCTTTACTGTTTTCCTATAAAAAATATCTTTTGAATTTGTTAAAAGTTTTATAAGTTCTTTAAAAGGTTGGAAAAAAACAAAACTTTTTATTATTAATATTTTGTAAACATGCAATTCATTAATAGTGATAATATCGAGGAAAGAATTTTCTTTTTAGGAACACTTGCAAAAGATGTAAGGCTCTTCTATTAGATTATCTTAACAGTCAAGCTAGACTCATAAAATGATGTCATCTTTAGTGGAGTTACTATATGAGGATTGTGAACTAATCTGTGCACTGCCTGAGTAGCGAAATTATGTTTTTCGTTCTCCCAAGAATAATCATTTGGGATAAACTTTAATGAAGTTCAAGAGATGAAAACTTTCTTGTAAAAGTTCTAAATTGGTGAAATAAATATGCTACGAAAAAGATATTGGGCTAATTTCTAATTGCAATTATAATATAAAAATATATAATGAAGAAGATTTGAATATTTCTATTATTAAAAATATAATAGGATAAAATAAAACTTTAGAACAGAGTTTATAAAATTTTAGCCTAATATGTTTTAATAGATAAGAAGACAGCCATTAGATGTTGAAAAAAACTCAAAACCAAAGTCAAATTGGATAGTTGTATTTATGCTCGTTTGCTTATATTAGAAATACATATAGTATTATTTACATTTGAAATACATGCTGATCACTTTTGGTCATACAACGATCAAGATGTCTGATGATGAACTATTCGAAACATCTCAATTTTGAGTTTTTATTGAATATCCAAAAGCTGCCTTATTGCCGAATCTTTCTTCTCATCTATTAAAATGACAACAGAACAACAATTTTCTTCTTTAAACTAATGAATAAAGGAGAGGTAAGCAGCAATTCCACTTATTGAGCCCAATTTTATTAACATATATTTGGGACAGAATAACTGATGGCCTAGATGGACTCAGTTTTACTGTCACCTTACCTCTACTAAAAATATATAAAGATCACTGAAAATTACTTTTATTGAACGATGCGAGTTTAATGATTTTATCGTTAAAATTATAATCTTTTTTATAACAATATTTACAAGAAACAAAAAAGAATTTACTATTTTTATGGGAAGAATTTTAATTCCCTATTTAATTTTTTAAAGGAGAAAGAAAAAAAATAAAGTCAATTTTGTATGGAAATCTAAATTTTAAATTGATCAATATATTAAATAGATAAGTTCCCTAGCAGAAATTAATTAGCATCGCTTCTTCTCCCTTACATACTATATTCACACACGTATGTTGCAAATTATTGTACTTTCAGATAGGCGAATCAGTTATCTACAATCCTTCTCCATCAAGGAGCAGAAAGTTAGAAAGTTGTTCATTATGACGGAAATTCTCCATTTCCTTGAATAAGATGCCAACCAACCAATCTTGCTCTTCTCTGTTTCCCGGTGAAATTCCAATGGGGCGGAGGGAATTTTGTATTCTAATGATTACACATAAATGTAATTAAGAGCGAAAAAAATCTTCAATGGTGACATCATTTCCTAAAATTTTTTTATAAATTCTTAGAAAATCTAAATAATGAGAAAAAGTAGCTTGAAAAAGAACAGGTGAGGGAGGGGTAAAATAAGAAAAAAGTGTTGATAAACTTTGGTCTAAAAACTAAATACGACAAGAATGGAAGTTGATTTTATAAAGAGAAAATATAGAATATTCAAAGCGAGTCATAAACAAATTAAAGTGCAATACGAATTTTGATTAATAACAAACAATATTCAACTATACTTTTACCATTACTTTATTAGTTATACTTTTCTTTCGTCCCAAAATATTAGTCGACTCCTAATCAAAGGTTAGGGCTAGAAAATAAGAAGAATAATCTCAGTAGCTTTCATATGAAAGTCGCCCTATCCCTTGATGCAGAGCTAGAGGCTTAACATACCAAAGTGGTTCGCTTCCCTTAAATTTTTTCTTGATTATCATACTTTTCTTCGAGTGAGAAAGTAAAAACTATTTTATTGATTGCACATCGGCCACATTCTTTTCTTTTAATCTTTTAATCTTCTTTGATCTAAGAAATGGAGCATTTTATTCTCTTTCGTTTTTCCTTTTTTCAAGAGGGTCAAATCGCCAGCTTGCTTGTCTTATCAATGAAAAAAGAGCTTTGAGATTTTTCCTAAATAAAATCTTAATCAAGACTATCCAGCGTTTTTCTACTTAGCGACTTAACAAATTTGTTTTTAGTGGCTACGAAGACAAAATATTAGCTATAAAATTTCTTCATTTCGTAATCCAAAAAATAAATAAATAAAAGGATATTTGTTAAAAAATGAAAAAATATTTTAATCCTAAGCTCACCATATGTTAAATTACTTCCGTGCTAAATATTTTTTCAAATAAAATAAAATAATAATAATAATTATTATTATTTATATAATAACTTCTCATTTAGAGAAATTTTTTATGGGCGTATACCTTTGTTACTTTAAAAACATTCAGGAACCTTTTTAGTACGACAGTAAAAAATTTGGTGTAACAGCCGCACATCACACATCTTTCTCTTACCTATGTAAGGAAAATTGTGAGATGACCTGTCACACCAGATTTTTTGCGTCGAGCCTCTTTTGTAGCCGGTTCACAATTTTTTTTATTAATAAACAGAAGAATTGAAAATATTTATATTTTATACAATGGCAACGAGTCTTCCTATCTTTTCTATGGATTACTTAAAATCCAAAAGTGAGGGCCCCACATTAGGAGTGGGAAGTGGAAAGTGTTCTTAATCATTCTATTTATTATATGTACAGCCAATTTAATCAATATTGTTAGAGAAATTTAAGTACATCAGTAATGTGGGGCCTAAACATTTTTGAGTCGGATAAGAATTAATGCATAATAAAAAATTGATATATGAATTTTAATCAAAATCGTTAGAGCGAATTTTGAGAAAATCAAAAAAAACCAAAAAAGTATTTTGGCTGATTTTATAGAAAATGAGATGCATGCGATGAAAGTACCTAAAATTTTTTCCTCGTACTTTTATCTTTTTGAGAAATCATGTTTGCAGAAACCCGCAGACCATTTTGCGGAACCCAATTTTTTAGACTCAGAGGATCTCAAAACGTGTCCGCTGAAATCTCAACATCGATTTTTTTGCGATACCAATACTTTTTCTCTACATATTACATATATATGTAAGAGAAAGTAAAAACAAAATTGACAACATCTTCTGAGAGAAACATTTTCTAGCCGGGAACATTGGAGCAACCTCTCCGTCAATTTGTAAAATGACTGATCAATGATACATTGATTTTCATGGCTCTGGGTCAATTCTACGTCACGAATAACTAATTTGATTGGACATAGATCATGGTATTGAATTACTTATTTTCTCATTAATTAAAAATATAATCACTTATTTCATCTTTCCTTCTATCTTAAGTAGATTATATAAAAAAGATTAGTACTAAATCCAAAAATTTATACAAGTTTATTGGAGAATAAATATTTATTAGCAATATCTCAATATCTCAGTCATCGAAAACTTAAAAAACATAATTAACACTCTCAAGGAGTGCGGGGGGAGGGGGGAGGGGGGGGGGGGGGCACGGCTTAACGCCCCGGTCGTTTTTTTTTGTCCCTCAAATCTTAAGGTTTTCGACTATCTGGACTTCTATAGGAAACTGGGGCGCTTAGTTTGTTTATGGGAAGCTGCTAGCTAAAAATCGTACTCTGTTCTTCTCTTCAGATCCATGTGAACATGCGCAATATCATGGACAATCTCAATAAGCTTATATATATATTTATATGACCGAGAGGTTAAAGATATGGACATTGTCAATATTGATAACCTTAAAAGCCAAGGGGTGTGGGCTCAAATCCCAGGCAGTCCGATAAAAATTTATTTAAGCCAATTGATATAAATAAATATCCTTGGATTATACGTATCATAACTAATATATATTTGTATTTGTTTAGAGCTATAGCCTCAGAGACCCGCTGAAGAGACAAAATATATATTACCATTGAAGTGACACAGCTATATTTTTGGCAGGAGAGGGGAAAAACAATAAGTAAATTCCCAAATGAGTTTTATTGACCTAATCTTTTGAAGGGATTTGGCTCTTCTTGAGGTTATTCATATCCACTCACTAACATTAAATATTCACAATCAGACCTTTTTGCATCTCGATTAATATACATATATTAATAATAAAGAATAATAATTATACTTTTTAATTTTTAATCTTATTCTAATTTATTAACCTTTTTTCCTTCTCCTATCGAAAATGTAGCGATGCCACTTCATTTGGATTTATCATCACGTCATCACTCACATATCTATTACTATATAAAAAGACAAATATTACCCATTATGAAATATTTGAACCTCCCCTCCCCCGAGGCCGAGAGGTTAAATAAAGATATTAACCTTGTCACTATTGATAACCTTAAAATCTAAGGGGTGTGGGTTCGGATCCCAGACAGGGCGATGAAAATTGGTATAAATATTCCTGGATTCCATGTATCATAATTAACATATATGTATATCGACAATATGCCTATATTGTCTCAGATGCCGAAGAGACTTAAATAAAAAAAAATTTGAAAATTGGTTAAACTTATGAATGTGATTGTAATAAAATTCATATATTATTAATATTCATTTCTATTAAATTGTTTATTATTAAAAAAATAAATCGTTTTTAAGTTTGCTTATTTGGCAACTCTTTCTGCCGTTTTATCTTTTCTAAATTGACACAAAAATAAAGTGAGGCAAAACAACCTCATCGATTGTTCAAAATACAATATTCGATATCGGAAATTGTTTGGCATAAAAGCTTTTCTAGAGAATGAAAATTGCAATTAGAATCCTATCTATCATTTATATTTATTTATTGTGCGAATATTTTTCTTTCATTAAAACTTGAATAATCTCTCTATGCCTTATTTCCTTATCTAAAGTAAAGGTTCCCAAAGTGGGCGATAGCGCCCCCCGAGGGGCGCTGAAACGATTTATAGGGGCGTCCTATAAAAATAAGAGACGATCAAAGTCAAAAGTAGAGCTGTATAAAGTATATAATATCACGTTCATCTTTCTTAAATTTTTAATTCTATTAAAGTTCTATTTTGTTGTTGGTTTTTAATTCTTTGTTTTTTAATTTCCAATTTTAAGTCACTTTCGGCTGCTGAGGCCATTTTGACTTTAAAAGTACTTATATGTGATTAGAAAAATGGTACCGATGGCTCCCGGCGGACGTTCAACCCTCTTGTTTCTCGGAGGCCTTAATTCTTTGTTGATTTGTGTTAAATTTGTCATTCTATGTTGATTTTATTAAATAATTTTGTTGCTTCATGCTTCAAGGTGTCTTATTTACAAAACAAACTTTCCGTTTATTCATTTGGGATAGAGAGAAATATCTCCATTTCTTGTTTGCTCATAAAATATGGATTTTCAGGGGGAGGTGAGTGATTTTTTTTCGAAAAAGGGGGGAGTCGAACCCAAGATAGTTTATCCGGGGCGTCGCTGTGCTTACTTTGCTCCTGACTTGGCGAAATCTGTTTTGTGTGGTCTGCCAAGTCAGGAGCAAAGGAAGCATACCGATGCCCGGATAGGCTGGAGATCCTGGGTTCGGCTCCCGCGCCATGGGCCACTTGATCCACCAGTAAAAAATATTCTCAAAAAATATATATATATATTTTTTTTTAAGTCTTTTTCGGCATCTGAGGCCATTTAGACTCCGTCCTTATTTATTTCTATTAATTGGTAGCCAA
>JAAAKE020134736.1:0-10421 GCA_010014785.2 Anisolabis maritima | reverse complement strand
GCCACTGTCACTCATTCTTTTTATGACTTGCTTCTGGAAGGTAGGCAACCCATATGACCAGCTCACTCACACATTGAGAGAATGCCTGTGGGGGAAGATCTTTTGTTCGAATTTAATGACCCTTCCTTTGAGAGGCAATTAGAGCTATTGTCCAACTCCCCAAAACCCAAAAAAAAATTCAAAGAGAGAATATTGCCCCTTTTAGCCCTCTCCCCCCCTCTATTCTCATTAAGAACAATAACAAAACAAAAGATTCGAAATTGAGAAATTATTTTTGATTATTTTGAATATATGAAAATAATAATAAAAAAAAAGTAAATATTCTTTTTTTTAAAAGATCGGATTTTGTCAAATAATTGATCTCTCCTCCGGAATTTTTGTAAAATAATTTCCAGTTCGATTCTTTTATTCAAACCCTTTACAATAATCATAGAAAACAAAATTGCGCCTCAGGATCTTATCTAAGCCCTTGCTAAGATACATGAAAATATTTGACCTTTATATCTAAATTGTATGTGTCTTAGAGCCTTGGGATTATTTCTTTCCTATTTCTATAATTTTGTGTCAAATTCACTTTTTGTGTTTATTTATTTGATTAAAAAAATGATTATTCACCCGTTAATCTTCTTCAAGTTTAATTTAGATATTAACAAGGCCAATGAATGAGGGAATAATCGGAATATTGCTATTTAATCCAATAAATCAATACAATAGTTTAATTATTTAATTATTCATTGATAAATATTCCTTCGTTACACAAATAAAAATCATCAACTAAAAGGATAGTTTTAAAAATGTGAAATGACAAATAAATAAATATATTTTGATTAATTAATTGAATCCCTGTATCAAAGAAATAAAAACATTTATTTATTTCTATGCACCATCAGATTTCCCAATAAAAAATAAAATTACCATCTATTGAGTTTTTATAAAGAATGTTATTAATTCCTTTGTTTCTGATTTTGCTATAGATTATTGTTGTATTGCTTTTATTATAAACATATTGGATTTAAATAAAAAAAAATAAACCTAAGATGTTTGATGAACAATTCATCATATCTCTACTATAAGATATCTAAATATAAATTTCATTTTTATTTTACAATATAAAGGGGCTCCCAAAATATTTTATTTTTGTTATTAAAATGTTGAATTTATATAAAAATGAATTTTTATTTAAATATCTTATAGCAGAGATATGATGAATTGTTCATCAAACACCTTTGGTTTATTTTTTTTTATTTAAATCCAATATGTTTATAATAAAAGAAAAAAAATTTTTCAGTCTTAGATGGATGCTGTTGTTATGATTTTTAATAATAAGTTTGTCTATTTCATTATTATTCATTTGATAATCAATGATCAATTGCTTTTGCATATATATATATATATATATATATATATATATATTCTTATTTATTCCAATTGCTATAAGATTGATGATCAAACTCACAAGTCTTGCCTGATATGCTCGAGAGAGAAATTTATTTGAATTTTTCCTCCACTCAATTTCTTTAGCTTCAGCCAACATTGATTTGTATTTATAATCTATGGCAAAATCAGAAACAAAGGAATTAATAACATTCTTTATAAAAACTCAATAGGTGGTAATTTTATTTTTTATTGGGAAATCTGATGTTGCATAAAAATGTTAGATAAATAAATGATTGAAATAATTTTTGAATTTAAACTGATGAGAGGATACCAGTAACATAAAATTTATGGAGATTTCATGAAAAATGGAATGAAGTGTTTTTATGAGATGCCATTCCAAACTAAAAAAAAAAAAAATTATTAAAAGTAGCTATAAAAAAAAATCGCTAAGAGAATTTTTTTGATTTTGACAAGTAACTTAAGGATCTAATGTGTTTGAGTCCAAAGGTTTATCTTAGTGGTTCCCAAGCTTTTAATTTTTTCCTTTTATTCCGCCTTTTCAATTTATTTCAATTTTTTCTCTCCTCCATTTCATTACCTTCAGCCAACATTGATGTATATTTATAATCTATTGAAAAAAAAGAAACAAGGGAATTATAAAAACTCAATAGGTAGTATATTGAGAAATCTGGTGTGGCATATAATTATTTCTTTGATAGTGGATTCTATTAATCAATCAATAATATATTTATTTGTTTTGCCACATTTATACTTTAGATGATGGTTATATTTGTGAAAGGGGATGAAGAAATTTTCATCATTTAATAAATAAATATTTTGCTGATTCATTTGTTTAAAATATTACATAGTTTATTCCTTCATTATTATCTAAAATGAATCTGAAGAGGACCATCTTAAGAAAGGATAACTGCAATAATATATTTTAAATAAATTAGTTCACACACTATTGTCAACATCAATTGTTTATTTATTATGATGAAAATTTGCTCCATCAAAAGTAAATTTGTTCAAAATCATAAAGTATAAAAAGAATGAGTAATCAAAAAATTAATAAATCATGACCATGCGTTATTTAATGTAATATTGACCTTTGACGATGTTCATGTCTTTAGATGACAGCTAGCCTGCATTCAATATTTGATGTTTATTACTCCAAATTTCATAAATAATTTCAAAAAATTAAAAAGAAAACATTAAATAATAAGTAATAAAGAAATTTCCAAATTATATTGTGAATATATGGTGAGTTGACGCAGAGGAAAAATTATCTCTGACATAGCAGGTGAAATCCTCTAATAATATCAATCCTTCAATACAATTGAATATCAGAAATAAAAAATATATTCATAAATATTAAAATATAATCAAAGTATTTCATTAAAAATGCACTAATAATTGTATAAAAATATATAAATTTGCTGAATCACGAATTCCTTTGTGTGAGAAGTCGAGAAAATCAGAAGTTAAAATGGAGATAAGAGACTTCGATTGCAACTTTCACAAATAATATTAAGAAAAATTTTATTAAATTAAAAAAAAAAAATCATTAAAAAATTCACTCTATTTTAAAAAATATATTAAAAAAATTTATTTTATTTGAAAAAAGAAATAATTTTTAATTTAAAAAAAAAAATTAAATCTTCATAAATTTTAAATTAGCCGAATTTATCATAATAATTTTTTCAACAAAAAAATATTTCTAAATTAATTATAATTTAAAAAAATATTCAAAAAATTTTTTAAATTAAATTATAGTTTATTTTATTTTATTTTTTAAATTTTTAAAAAAGGAGGTGAATTCAAATTCATTTGACAGACGTCATAGCCATGTATCATTATAAATATTGAAATAAATATTTAATTCAATTCATTTAAAATAAATTTAAAAATAATTAAAATTATTTTATTAAAAATAGTTAAATAAACGTTGAGCAAAAATAATTTTCAAATAAGTTAAAAAATATTTTCAAAATATATTCTTTGAATTTAATTATTTACTTGAATTTTATTTTATGTTTATTTGTATTCTTTGGATATTTTGTAATTATTTAATATTTTCAAAATGTATAACTTAAATTATCCATATGTTAGAATATTTAAAAAAAAAATTTATAAAAAATATAGAATTTCTTAAAGACATGTTCAATTGTATTTTCCGTTCTTAAAAGTTAATCTGTAATTAGTTATCAATTTATTTTAAATAAAATCATAAAAGAAGCCTTGAAGGAAAAACAAACCAACAGTTAATGTATATATATATAATTAATTTATTTTATTATTAATTAATTTGTTAATTAAATTCCTATTACAGAATGAAAGAACAATATTAAATTAAATTAACCACTTTAATATAATTTTGAAAAACGAAATATTTTGGACATGACAAGATTCAATAAGAGAAATTCATATTAATGGATATCACTCCATCATTACAGGTATTTAATAAATCTGTTTTTGCTTTTATACAATGCAATGTTTTGTTCCTTTGTGCTTCTTATATATATATCAGACATACAATTTTCAGCGAGCGGCAGAGCTATTTTTCGCAAGAAATCCTTAATAAATTAAGTCAAACAATATTTCGGTGTAATCGTACACTTTTATCAGAACATCTGGAGAGGAAGACTAGGTCTAGTAAAATTATATTTTATTAATAAAGAAAAAATAGACAAGTGTATGAATAGAGGATTTTATCCTATCCCCCCCTGCCGGTATTTAACTTTTTACCCTCGGAATCTGGAAACAGGATTGACTGGTCTTCCACTTCTTGACCTTAATCTTGGGAAGTTCGATTCTCACACACTTTGAAGAATGATTCTCATTCCGAACTCGGAATATACAGGTAGCTTTTTTGTCTGCCTTCACATATGCGATTATTCTTCATATTCCCTAGTACCTGAGGAATCAATATTTACTTGTTTTACTCTTTAAGGACCGGTCTAGAGTGGAGTTAGAAGACTTCTCATGGTATCATCCCTCAGAAGTATGTAAGAACATATAGGTAACTCGGGGTGTCTGTTAGGGGTGGGCTGTTCTATTCACCTCAGATTCCTTATTTTCCTTTATTTTTTCTGCACAAATCAGAAAACGAACGAGACTTAGGAATGGATTTAAAAAATTTTCTGACAACATAAAGATGACCCATAGGCCAACAAAGGGGAGATCCCACTTTTAAATCTATTGAAATTATATTTTATTAACTTGCAAAATATTTTATAAAAAGATAAACAGAGAAGAAACAATAAAATAATAAATTCAAAAATATAGCAATAGCAAGCAGTGTCAATTTTTTTGATCCTGGTTTCTTGAAAACAAAAAACAGAGAAATAGCCAAAACTCAGCTTTTCAAAAGACCGGATTCGTAGTCATTTCTTTAAATTGTCTAAAATCCAACAAAAAATTATAAAATTTTCATTTACAAAGACAGACCTCTTGCTATCAGTTAGGTATATATATATATGGTATTTTTATATTCATACAATTTAGAAAGAAAGCTCAAAAATTTAATAATAAAAATATTCGCTTTTTTTTCTCTATATTATAGCTTCTGAGAATCTGGAGGAGAATTTTGTTTTTTAATTCCAACAGTGATGGGAAACAATTTTTAAAATGAAAAATATGCCTAACACAATCGAACTGGAGATTATTTATTTGACAAAATCAGATCTCATCAAAAAAGAAAAAGATTTACCTTTTATATAAATTAGAAATTTGATTGATTATTTTCATATATTTAAAATGATCAAAAATTAATAATTCTCTTTTGTTTGTTATTGTTCATAATACAGGGTCCCGCTCTCTCTTTGAAATGTTTTTCTTTTCTAAGGGACAATAGCCTTAATCGCTCGGAGGATCTGTACCTTTCTTAAAGGATAGGACATAAAATTCGAACAAAAGACCTTTCAGGGGAAGTGTGTGAGTGAGCTCGTCATTTAGATTGTTTACCTTCCAGCAAACTAACAGAAACTTATTTCTCCAAAAAGTCACATTCATTTGATTAACACTGGAGTATACATTGAAGGGGGAGAAGGAGGGAGGGGCCTCTATTCCAATCAAAAATCCTGGCTACGCTGTTGTTAAATTGAAAATTCTTAATTCACTTTATGTCTCCTTTAAACTTGTGTAGCAGATAGACTAGAGGTGCAATTTCCTTCTAGGGGGGAAATTTACTTTTTCAGGGGGGGGGGGGATGAATCGAGATGCTTGATAAAATAAAATAATTTTCAATTTTTTTTTGTTTTTATTTATGAGGATGATATTTTTTACCTCCTCTTATTTTATTTATATATTATATTCTGCAGTTTGCTGAAAACCGGGAATAAAAGGAAAAAAGTAAAAAGTTGGGAACCACTAAGATAAACGTTCTCCCCTTTGGATTCAAACACATTAGATCCTTAAGTTACTTGTCAAAATCAAAAAAATTCTGTTAGTGATTTTTTTATAGCAACTTTTAATAATTTTTTTTCAATAGCATCTTAGACACTTCTTTCAATTTTTTATGAAATCCCCATAAATTTGGTAACTGATTTCTTCACATACATCAGTTTAAATTTAAAAATTATTTCTATCACTTATTCATCTATATTATTTCAGATTTCCCAATAAAAAATAAAATTACCATCTATTGAGTTTTTATAAAGAATGTTATTAATTCCTTTGTTTCTGATTTTGCCATAGATTATAAATACACATCAATAATGGCTGGAGCTAATGAAATGGAGAAAAGGAAAAATACAAATATCAAGCAAGACTTGTGAGTTTGATCATCAATCTAATAATAATTTTGATAAATAAGAATATATATATATTTATATATACAAAAGCAATTGAAAAGTCATACATTTATTGATTATCAGATGATTAATAATAAAATAGACAAACTTATTATTAAAAATCATAACAACAGCATCCATCTAAGGCTTTTGAAAATTTTTTTTTCTTTTGTTATAAACATATTGGATTTAAATAAAAAAAAATAAACCTAAGATGTTTGATGAACAATTCATCATATCTCTGCTATAAGATATTTAAATAAAAATCTCATTTTTATATAAATTCAACATTCTAATAACAAAAATAAAATATTTTGAGGGTTCCTTTAAATTGTAGGTGAATGTATTTGATTTTTAGTAATAAGTTGATTTTTAAAAAAATAATATATTTATATATATTTGCTTTTTTTAATTATATATAAATTTCTTGATTATTCTTTTCATATATCCAAAATAATCAGAAATTAATAATTCTCAATTTTGAATCTTATGCTTGTTATTATTGTTCTTAAAGAGAAAAAGAGGAGTAATTTTCTCTCTTTGAAATTGTTTTTTTTTTTTGGGTTTTGGGGGTAGAACAATACCTCTAATCGCCTCTTAAAGGAAGGGTCATTAAATTCGAACAAAAGACTTTTCCACCTAGGCATTCATTGTGTGAGTGAGGTAATCATTTGGGTTGACTAACTGCCAGAACTTATTTCTAACAGTGGAGAAGTCACTTTCATTGATTGACGGTGACATATACAGAGGGTTGAGATTGCACGCCTCAATCCAAACAAAACAAGAATCCTGTGTAAGCTATTATTATTGATTGACGTCCCCAAATTTACAATTCTTAATTTCAATAGTCAGACCAGACACTATACTCCAACAAATTTGGTGTAACCACCACAAAACCTTCTCCCCATAAATGTTACATTCATTGGCGTAACAGTAGGGCCAACAGGGGTGATGACTTAATATTTATTTTAATTACTTTATTTTTTCAAGGAAGCCCAAAAAAAATTCTGCAGAAGGACCTCCCAACATATTTAGATTCTGGTTACAATGGACCCTATGATAGAAACTTAGTGCAAAATTCACAAAAATTCTAAAATAAAAGTTTATACTGATTATTTTTAAAGTAATTTTTGTTAAGAATATTTTATTATATTTTCCAGCCAATTTTTTGAAATATCTCTATCAGGGGCATACTTAACATATATAAATCTTAAAACAAAATAAATATCTTATATTAATAAAGAGATGACTGGAAAGAATATTGAATGGAAAATAGATGTGTGACAGCCAACAAAATAATACTATTTATTTTCGTCGACGTTTCAGTGATTTCCTAATAATGAGTGAGATCTTCCAACCAGAAACGTCGTTGAAAAGAAATAGTATTATTTTGTTGGATGTTACGCTTATATTTTCCATTGAATTATCATATCTACCATTATTAAACGAGCTAATCTTGTATATATCTGTGTATATATGTAAATTTTTTTCTCGAAAACGACTCTAACGATTTTGATGAAATTTGGTATATTTACAAATTCGGATGTGAGCAATTGTTTGCACTAGGTTTCATCTTTGGATTAATTCATTCAATCGCTGAACCGATTGGGATTAAATTTTCAACATCTAACGATTTTGATGAAATTGGATATTTTTACTAAATTTGGGGTGAGGAATGGATTCCGCCACGTCTCATCTTTTGGTTCAACCAGTGGACCGATTAGGATGAAATTTTCAACATCTAACAATTTTGATATAATTTGGTATATTGATGTTGAAATTTCGATTGCACTAGGTCTCATCCTGGGAAAATTCATCCAATCTCTGTACCGAGTGAGATGAAATTTTCAGCATTTAAATCTACTTTAATGTATTTACTAATTCGGATGCGAGGAATCGATTGCGCTAGGTCTCACCTTTGATTATTTTAGGTGTTATGTCTAATTGTCAAGGTCCTTGCTTTGAAACCTCCCTATTATTGATTCTTCCTATCCATTAAAAAAAAAAAAAAAAAAAAAAAAAAAACCGAATAACTCTCGGGCCCCAGGTACTAGAAGAAAAGAGACATTTTTATTCATTTACTTAAATAATATCTTCTTCCCATTCCCCTTTATATTTTATTTTATTTTAACAAGCACATAAAAATAAATAAAAAAAAAAAAAGGGAAAATGAAAAAGGAAATAATGTATTATAGAGTTAAATTTGTTGTTCTTGTTTAACTTAATTGAAATAACATTTTCAAAATTCCAAACATATTTTGCATTATTCCTACTACGAATATTATTTTGTATACCATAATAGACTCTCTCTCTCTCTCTGACGTTTTATTCAAACAGCACATATACATAATAAACTCTCCCTCTCTCTCTCTCTTTTTCATTTCTATTTTTATATATTTCTTTAAAAAAAAATTTTAAGAAAAGAAAGTGAATTTGAATAATATCGTATCCAAACGAGACCCAAATTGGCTTACTTGCTTGCTTTCAATTCAATTTTTTTTTATCTAGTTAATCCCTTGTTAAAATTTTAATAATCGAGTGTTATCTAATTTGTTTCTTTTAAAATTCTGGTATTATACCATCTTTTTAAAAGTTTTTAAATAAACTCTGCGTAGCAGATAAAATCACACATTGGTTACAAAAATCCGCTCAGCACTTTTTTTAATAGCTAATTTAGCTAATTTAACTCATGCCCCAAGGTAGTCAGACCCCCTCTAAAACAATTCGATAAATCAATCCAATTTTTAATGAAATAATGAACAAAATTTGGTGTGAATAAACGCAAATCACACGATTTTCTCTTATCTAATGAAGGTGATGTGGAGTGATGTGTTGTCACACCAAATTTTTAGCGTCGGGCCTCTTAGGTAGACGTTTTAATCAATATCATTAGTTTAAGAGAAAATCAAAAAAACCCAAAAACATACAGGAGTAATGTGGGTCCTAATCAATTTTGGGGCGATAAGGGTTATTTTTAAAGTTCATATAATTAATACTCAGTAATAATCAGTAGTATTCGGTTTTATTGAAGAATTCCAAGGTTGCAAGCGACCTTTTATACTTTATCAATAAATAAAGGATTTTTTTTGGCGTTGTTTCTTTTAGTAATTACTACAAAAAATAATATTAATGTATATGATGTGTTTAGTTAAAACATCCAAGGGAAAACGTGGATTTGACTCCTTCAAATGCCTCATTTTTTTCAATTTACAAGTTTAAAGTAAATATCTTAACATCGCGAAATTGATATTTTCTAAATTTTGGGGAAAATCATTCCTTTAATATACAATAATACAACGGTATTAAGATTTTTTTTATTTTATTAATAAACCACGATTAATGCCAAAAATGTCTTTTATTTAAATAATAATAACAATAATCCTCAAAGTCCTAATCTAAATTATCTAATCTTTTGTATTTTTCTCTTTAGTTACAATTAAAAAATAAATGTCCCAGACTGTACCATTGGCAAAGAATATGTAGACTTTTTTCAATATATAGTAATCCACTTATGTATATCTATACTCTTAAACTGTCTCACTCACATTGTGCACTTACTTTACCCTATATATAGGCCTCTGACGTCTTCTCTTGTTTTCTTCCCCCACATAATTACTAACCTAGTGGCATTCGTTTTTGAGAAATCTTGTTCACACACACAAAGACCATTTTTTAGACTCTGGAGATCTCAAAACTTTAAGTTGAAATCTCGAGATCGATGTTTTTTTTTTGCCGATCACAATACTTTCTATTATATATTTCATATATAAGTAAGAGAAAGTAAAAAACTTGCTTCGCTAATTGCTATTACGTATCTTGTTCCTTCATTAAACATATATATATATATATTTAATAGGTTATATATTGTTTTATAGTATCAATTATGAGTAACTATAAACTGAGAGATAGGCCTAGCTTATAAAAAATAATACAGAATCGAATTTAACACTGCTAAGAGAGATGAACTGAACTGTATGGTAAAATTTGTTCCGTGTTCATTATGGGGGCCCCTCGCACTTGCGACATTGTAAATTCCTCTTTGTGTAGAGAGTCGACAATATATTTTTATTTATTCAAGTTACTTTAAAAATATATCTCTTCAAAAATAATTTTTTCTTATTAAATATATAAATTTCAATATTTACACGAATTGTAATGAAGCTTATTTTTGGCATTTGAAATGAAATAATATTATTACCATAAAAATATTTTTTATTTCCATTACTATGGCCCCAGCCAGGGCCGCTATGG
>JAAAKE020134714.1:0-14017 GCA_010014785.2 Anisolabis maritima | reverse complement strand
CCTTCCTTCCAGAACCAACCGTCTGCCCTAAATTTATTAAAACAAGCTTAGTCAATGAATAAAATTTGAAAGTAACTATGATTTATATTATATAAAATGAGATGAGAAAAATTCTTTAAAGATAGTTTTGGGCTTTATGGCTAGTGAAAAATATAAAGGGTTGAAGTTCAAGTTGTAAAAAAATAGATGAAATAAAAAGTAATTTTATTTTAATTTGCTATCTCATCTTTAGGACCTGAGGAAGATGGTGATAAATATCCAAAAAAATGGTGGCAAAATAAAATTTGTTTTGCTAGATTGTTTTTTTGTTTCTCTTAAAAAAAATTTTTTTATTTTTTAAATAATAGGCCTACTTTCATTCACTGGAAAAAGTTTCTATGATTTTTCTTTTTTTCCTTTCTTATTAATTGTAGGTTTTGAGATATTATCGAATATTTCTATTATGTAATACAGTAAAAATATATATTTTTTTTAACTTTCCTTAGGCTTTCTTTTAATAAATATGAATCACACAATCTATTTTTTTTTAAAAGAAATTTTACATATTTATCAAGCACCAAAAAATATGAGAATCTTAGTGCCTAAGAGAAAAAGTAAGATAAGACCATTAAAAATCTAGAGGAATTTTGATATTATTGTTGTCAAATATTTTTTTTAATTCCAGAGAGAAAGATAATATATGTTTCATTCTGTTATAATAAATAAGATTGAAAATAGGAAAGTATCATCATGAAGAATGCCAAAGGTATCTTCCAAGTTCAATAAAGTCAATTCATATAATTTATTTATAAATAAACAAATTAAGTTTTGAAAATGTTCTCCATCGAGATCGCAATAAATAACAATGTATTTAAAGACAAACGGGTTGAACGTCACTGACCTTGGCATTTTAGTGAAGAAATAATAATTGTATTTTAAAAAAAAATCGAATTTAAATATTTATAATAAAAAATAAATAAATGTAAAAGATAATGTATTTACCCGTTCGCCGTCGTTAGTCCAAACACCCTGTTGGACCACACCAAATTCGCCAACCCCTAATTCTTTATTAACGAGTATGGCATCCGCAGGGATGATGTGTTTGCTCGGCATCCGGGAAGGCCCCCGTCCGGAAGAGCCTCCAGATCCAGAACCATCAGCGCCAGAAGCGGCTGCTGCTTCGGCCGCTGCAGCAGCTAACTGAGCCAATTGATCCTCCCGTTTGGCGCTAAACATTTTCTAAAAAAAAAAGAAAAAGAGGATTATAATTAATAAAATCAATTTCAAATTAAGAATCAATTAGAAATTTACTTTTTTAAGTTTCGATATATAATTCTGTGGATAATGTTTTTGAAAGAATTTTTTGAGTCGGCGAACCTCTGGCCTTGACATTCCGATATGAAATAGATCTTCTTCTGTGACATATTTAAGCTGAGACGCATTTTGAACCTAGAAATAAAAAATTATTAATTTTATAAAAATAAATTTGTTTTTCTAAATATTTATAGAAAATATTATAATAATAAATTTTTTTTATTTTTAATCTTTAATTTAAGAAAGTCAGTTTTAGAGACATAAAAAATTAATTTTTCTAAATCCTAAAACATGTTTAATCTGTGGGTATAGAAGAAAAAAATATTGAAACAGGAAGTAAAAAAAGTCTAACTTAAAAAAAAATTCGGTTTTGATTAACTAGGTTTTCTTAAAAGGAATCATTGGGAAAAATAAATAAAATATTTTGTTAAATATTTTTCAAGACCTATTCATTTGAATCAGATATTAATATTTAAAATATCTTGAAGCAGACTTTTTAACATAAGGCTCCCCTACTTACGAACTTTCAGACATACAAACAAACAATCGCAAGTCTAAATTGAATTCATTTGAATCTGACCACTTCTGACGCCACACCGCGCACACGCTACACTCAGAGTAAACAGTGCACAGTATTGTATGCACTTCCACCATCCCAGTTGTTAATAACTAATAATTATAACATAATAATAAATAACAAATAATAAAATAATTATATTATTTATATTTACTTCATGCATATTTGAATCAGAGTACCATACTCTTAAAATGATGTCGAATAAGCAGAGAAGTGTCTGTATATTTTTGCTGGTGGATCAATTAAGCATCTGGTCCAGAGATTTGAACCCGGGATCTTCAGTCAATACGGATGCTTCCTTTGCATCGACTTGAAAATTATTTAACATAATTTAACCCTCCTATCCCTTGAAAGGGTTCTGCTGCTAGAAGAACGTTAGATCCCGCCAAGAAGTCGGACCCTTACTGGTTTAAAAAACGGCAATTAGGTGAAAATTTTTTCACTTGAGTCCTACTTTATCATCATTATTAGATCTAGATAAATACTTGAGGATGAGAGTTTTGCTTGTGTGGTCGAGTGTCAGGTGGTTTGATTCAAAGGAAGCATACCGGTGCCCACCTGGATATGCTGGAGATCCTGAGGAACAGATGGTCACAAGATCCACCAGCAAAAATTTATTCAGAAAAAATGTTATACAAAATATTTTGGTTGCTTGAAGCAATTATTAGTGAGTCCCATTGTTACTTTTGTTGCTATCATCATTCTCTTAATAACAATATACTTGCTACTATAATAGAGGGGTACTCTGGGAATGGGGTGACAAGTGTCCAAAAGGAGGAAGTACAAGAAAAAATTAATTGAAACATGATTAAAAAAATGATATTTATTGTAAGCAAATTTAATTTTGAAAAAATATAAAAAATTATTTAATAAAAATTTGTTGATAAGTAATTGCTAGCTAGCACTTGGTGCAGAACTAGAGGTCTGTCTGGCTTCACGTACCAAAGATCAATGGTTCGCTTACTGTCCTGAACGACAAAAATTTATTTAAATTATATTGGCTATCAATTAATTTCAATAAATAAGGAAGGAGTCTAAATGGCCGAGGAATAAGGAAGGAGTCTAAATCCCGAAAAAGACTTAAAAAAAAAAGTAATTGCTAATTGGTAATTATCCTAATATGTGAATTGGCAATTATTAAAATAGAAAAGATAATTAGTATAAGAGTGTTTACGAAATAGTTTTACAACTTAATAATTAATAATAATGAGTTCAATATGAAGGTGAAATGATTTTTAAAATAATTCACTTTTTCAAGGCTTTGGCCGAAAGTATGAGTAATAAAGAGGTATACTATGATAATTCAAGGGCTCTTTGAGTCAAAGTCAGTTTTGAGGTAAATTTTAACAAAATAAAATGATTTCTATTATTATTAAAAGCAGAAAAAGAAAAAATTACACATTATTTGATCTAAGGACAAGTTATTAAAAAAAAGTTGAAATGTTTTTTTTTATTTGACTTACAACTTCATTTTCCTTTTCTATTATACGTTGTATTTTTCAATTATAAGAACGTATTTTATCATTCTCGTTTTTGGAAAGTTCCGTTAAATTATGTCCCGGAGTTCCGAAAAATTTCTCAATACTTTGTTACTATATTAAATCTAATATTAAATAATTTTTATTTGGATTTAGCTACGTATATAATTTATTTGATTCACTTAATCATTATGAACAGAAGAAATCAAGTTAGACCCACAATATATACAATATATTTTAATCAATTAAATTAATTTTTTTTTATGTTGTTCCATAGACACGATATATTTATGCAATTACAAAGCACCCCGGGGACCCTTAGGCGTTAAGGCGTTAAAATATGTCAAACCTCCCCTTCGATGCAGTTTAACCTTGCATTTCACTGGAAATTGTAAATTTGTGACTATATTAAAGGTGTTAACTAAAAAACGCTAAAAAGTAGCCTTTCGAAACGTCACCCTGCCCGGTTTGCTTTCGTTTAGCAAAAGTTTTTAAATATATAAATTAACACAATTATATAATTATAATAACTTAATTCTAAAATTATGTTTATTTAATAATTTCATTTCTATAATAATAATAATATATAAAAATATATATTTTAAATTTTTGTTGTAAATAATAAATTAACTCACTTTTAAGTCGTTTTTAATCCCTGAATAATATTGTTGCAGTTCAGCTTCAATAAGAAATTCATAAAGTCCCGGACCTGATGACATTTTATCTGTGAGCAAAACAAATTTCAAAATCCAAATTAAGAGGGGAATGTATTTTTGATCGTAATTTATAAATATATAAATAAAAGTGTTATATATATGATGTGGTTAAGAAAAATAATGTAATAACAAAAACAAAAAAACTTACAAATAAGCTCTCAAGTTGCCGGGATGAAAGCAAAACCTCACAAGGCTTGCACAATCAATTTGAATGCCATATCAATTAAGTATATTAGTGGGCGGTTGTGAGATACATAAATATAAGAAGAAATAAGAGGGACCAAAATAAACTTAAAGAAATGACGTGAAGCAAAACTCACTCAACCTCACTTCACCTTTCTCTAGTAAACGAAAGCAAATCTGAACAGGGGGACCAACATGCCAAAAGTCTGTCATCATTTTTATTTTTAATAATAATAATAAAATATCTACAAGAAATTATCATTTATATAAATATTGATAGGAGAGAGAGATATGACCTATAAAAAATAATTTATATAAAAGTCGATTATATATATATATTATATTGGTGTAAACAAGAGTTGACATTTCTTTCAATGACATATGTCATCTTTTGTCTACATTGGCCTTGATTTGTTTATCAAAAGGCTGGAGTCAATGAACACGATTAAAATAAATTAACATTCCTATAAATGGATGAACCAGATTGTGTACGAATTCTTGCCGAGTTATTAACGATACCGAGAGCATATATAAAATCATCGAAATGTGGAGATCGAGCTTGGCTTGTGGCACATTCCGACTGGCTCAGGTTTCTCCTCTTCTCTCTCTCTTTCAACTTAAAATAACTTCATCTTTATAAAAGAGGTCTTTTGTATACTTAAAAAACAAATTTTTCTTCCTCATTCCTCAGAAATTGATTTAAGAGGCTTCGTAAATTAGGACTCAATTATGATAAATAATTAATTATAGCAACTTTAGCTTTTTTTTTTAACATAAATATTTATATAGATTTTTTTAAACCGATAAAAAAGAGTAGATTCCAATTAATTGAGAGGCGATTAATTTGGGCGTTTTTTATTTGGAAAATTTATTTTTTATTAAATTATTTAATTTCGTCGTAGGGCTAGGCTAATTTTTTATCAGATATTGCCACAAAATAGCGTAAACTAAAGTCGTTTCAGTTGGGAGAAGGCCCATGAGGGTTGAACCTTAGGTACGTCTATGGAGTCAAGGCCTTTTTTCAATTTAAGAATTTCGAAATTCTAATTACTAATAAAAAATATATAATATATATTTCTGTTGACGAGGTTATGCTGATTTATTTTTTATATTTTTAGTTGTTTTAATTCATAACTTAAGTGGGAAATGCTTAGACATTTGAAAACAACTACCGAACCCAAGAGGGAGCAAAACTACTGTAAATTCTTAATCATTTCTTTGTATATATACATATATGTATAAGTGTAGGTTAACGTCTCCTTTTAATTCGCTTGTTCCAGGAGGCTTCTTAAATACAATTATGGAAGAACGGAAAAATATTTCTTTGGGGGGTAGTAGGCCAGCATTTCTGCCTTGGGAATAGAGAGGAAGAAAATCTATCAGAAAAATTTTTTCTTTGTTTTTTTTTGCAATAAAAATTTTATTTAAAAAACTCATAAACTCAATAAATATTGGCTTTTATATAAATATTATTAAAAACAAAGATTGGGAGTGTTTTTTTTTCGATGGGATCGGGACGTATGCCCTACTAGGTCGAACCCAGGATTTCCCGACTTTCAGGGGGACCAGAATTCCCCCACTCGATACCCTAAGAAAGCTTGTATACCATTGCACATGCACTTTTCAATTATTACACATAAAATTAATATATTAATATTTATATATTATTTTTCTAGTTTAATCAATTCAAGTCCTTTGGAAAAGATACCCTTTCATCTTCATGAAAGCCTCGGTGAAGATGAAGTGCGATCCGTCGTACTTCACGGCGGCGCAGAAGCTCTTGGTCCAAATTGGAGAAACGTATTAGTTCGAGCTATATCTCGTGAGCCAAAAGATGAAGTCATTCCTTTGCCAAGGGCTGCCCGATCAACTAATGTGACGGAGGATCAAGAGCTTCTTTTAGGGCAACTCTTGCATTATGTTGCCCGAACCAATCATCGGAATCTTTGGAAAATGGCCTATAAGAAATATAGTGGTAATTATTTATTAAAAAAATAAATTTTACACCAAACATTAGTAATACATCCTTTTAAATTAGATATTTACTTTTTACTCTGAATTACGATTTTACAAAAAGTTAATGAAATTTTTATAAATATTTATATATTATATATATATATATATATAAATTATATAATTATTTTATTTTTCAATTTTTCTTTTCTTAGTAATTATTAAATACATATTTTATGAGTATATTTCTTTCTTTTTATAACATCCCATAATTATAATATTATATAATCTCTAAGTTAATAATCAAAATCAAAAATTAAATATTTATATTAATATATTCTAATTTATCTGTTTTTAATCTAATAGATTGGTATTTTAATCTTTATATTTAATTTTAATTAAAAAATTATCGTAACAGCTAAATACAGTGAAGTATGGTTATACCATTAAAAAGAGAGTGACTGCAAAATTATTTTTGTTCAAAAGCTTAGGAAAGGGGGAGGGGAGGTTCAGTGCGCTCATAAAACGTTATAAACTAAAAATTTTTAATAGTCAATTTGCTTTAATAAAAAAAAATAAAGCACTTTAGGTTTACAACTTTCTTTTTCTATGTATCTGTAATTATTAATTAAAATTATGACTTCAGAAATTTTTGAATTGCTATGCCACTGTTGCGTTATTTAAACTTCAATCCCATTTTTTATTTATTTTTAATTGTCCTTTTCCTTTGTTTTTGATTTTACCTTTAAGAGGGATTATAAACCAAAAACCTCCTTTAGAATCCATTTTCCTAAAATAATATCAGGGCATTTTGAAAAATTTTCGCCAATTGCCATACAATTGAGTTAATGAATTAAGTATAGCTCTATAAACGGAAAAATTTTATATAACTTTCCTTGAGATGTTAAGGGCTGCAAAATAATTTGTTCGGCTAATGTGAGAAGTGAAAAGAAATACATCCATTAAGCCCTTATTTCAATATAAATATATATACATATAATAATTTAATAATAAATTACTCTATTTTAGGTTGTTTCAACTTCGAAAGTCGTTCAAAAGGTGCAGTCATTTCATTATCAGATCGCGATCTTGTCTTACATGAATTGATGCAACGAATATACTCTTTTCCTTGTTCCATAAACATCGTAGAACCTCTTGCCCTAGTCTGGCTTGATACAACTCTTCTCTTATTCATGGAACATCCAGGCCGATTTACACTTGAAGATTTGATAACTTATAGTCCGGCAGCTTTAATGGAATCAACTGCACGTCCCATGTTGCTTTTAAGACAATTATTAACTGCAGCAAGAGATTTGCATGATCGCGGAGCCGTCCTTGGCTCTATTACTCTGGCAGATGTTTATGTAACAGAAGGTCTCTGTCTTCGTGTTCTCCCGCGTTTAGAAGATAATCTTTATGAACCTCCTCCTCCTATTTCATCTATTTTGCCATCGCCAGTAAATATTTCCCCAAATTCCTCTTTATCTCCACATTTAGCCCGATTGGTGGAAGATTGGGCTCGTGGTAAAGTTTCAAACTTAGATTATCTTTTGGCATTAAATGAAGCGGCTGGTCGACGATTTGGAGATCCGCAATGCCATTATATCCTGCCATGGGTTACTGATTTTAGTTCTCCAAATGGATTAAATTGGCGAGATCTTACTAAATCCAAATATCGATTGGCTAAAGGGGACCGGCAATTGGATTTAACTTATGAAGCTGATGGAGTTCCTCATCATGTCTCAGAAGCTCTTTCAGATATTACTTATTATGTATACATGTCAAGACGTACACCGCGTTCCGTTTTATGTCAACATGTACGTCCTCGTTGGGAACCACAAGAATATCCGACCAGTATTGAACGTCTCTATGCATGGACGCCAGATGAATGCATTCCAGAATTTTATACAGATCCTAGTGTGTTTGAATCAATTCATGAAGATCTGCCAGACCTTGCTATACCGGGTTGGTCAAAAGATGCTTCTGAGTTGATTACAAAACATCGTGAAGCTTTAGAATCTCCTTATGTTAGTGAACGACTTCATCATTGGATAGATTTAACATTTGGATATAAACTTTCGGGAACAGCTGCTGTAAAAAGTAAAAATGTTTGTCTTCAACTTGTTGATTCCCACACTGCGCCTCGGGATACAGGTGTTGTACAGGTATTCATTTATTTTATATATATATATATCGGTAATCCGCAAAATCTGGATTTTGTTTCCTAGTTAATCTCAATATTACCTAAACTTTTCAATTAAAATTCACTTTGTTTCGGTTTTCCTTCTAAAATAAAAATTTTTATTTTTTAAAGAGATTACCAAATGAAACCAAAAAGCTAAGTGAACTGATCGAACATAACTAGAACTAAACCTTAACGAAATTAATCACACAAGTTATTTTAAATATAGGAAATCGTTAACACACATTTCCATCAAACATTAGCTAGTTAAAATAAAAAATAGCAAACTTTAGGTAATATTGAAATATACTCGGTAATGTTAACATTGCATGAATTTTGGACATTACCTATAACATATATATCTAAAGTATTACAATAAATTGTCTTTTTCTCACATTTGCACATTTTACACA
Organism: Anisolabis maritima; assembly: GCA_010014785.2. NCBI lineage: Eukaryota > Metazoa > Arthropoda > Insecta > Dermaptera > Anisolabididae > Anisolabis > Anisolabis maritima. The sequence continues at coordinate 5,222 of JAAAKE020134714.1, read as the reverse complement.
GTCGATTTTATAAAACAAAATTGCATAAAATATCTTCCATTGAAATATCTGCAGCATATTTTTTATATGTCATTTATAATCAAAAATTGTTTCATAAATATATTTGCGTAATTAAAAAAAAAATAATTATTTTATAGGTTTTTCAACATCCGCATCCAGCCCGTTGGTCACCTTCTCCACACTGGAGTCGAGTCCCTCCACTTGATCTTGTTGAATGGAATCCTGCTGCTGCTCTTGGTGCAGTAGAATCCCTTTATGGTTTTATTAGTAGAACTTTTCAATGTATACCTGAACTTATTAACGCTGAATATTCAAGTGGATCTGATGGATTTACATCAATAAGCGTAGCTTATAAACAAGTAGTTGCTTCGAGACGAATTCAAGATATGCAGGTAAAACAAGGAATTTTTCCTAGTTTTTTAACGAAATATTTTATTTTTCTTAATCAATATCTATTCTATCAAATATTCAGGTATTAGGATGCTTGTTGGTTGAATTGTTTCTCACCGGGAAACTTCGTCCTCATTTAAGTTCCCGACGGCCTGATTTTCTTACTCGACTAGCTGCTTGTAGACGAGCTTGTTCCCTTTGGCCCGATGCTCTACCAAGATGGGCTCGAAATACAGTAGCACTTCTACTTCAAGGTGAAGGAACTCCACCTAGGTAAAAAAATTCCAATCATACATTTGTATTCATTAAACAAAACATTTTTTTTTTAATACGGTCATCTTGTCTTATTAATTTCCTTTATTTTTTTCAGGTATCCAACAGTCTCTACCCAAGGTCTACCTCCGCCATCTGCCCATCAGCTTCTTCAACCTCTCCTTGGATCAGTTCTCTTGCCGTTTCCTCGATATCTTTCGAAATTGTGTGCCACTTTAAGAGGAGGTCAAAGAGGCGGCGGTGAGGCGAGAGTACGCGCCATGGCTCGTGAACTTGTTCCACTTTTACCAACGATGACTGAAGAAGGGTTAGAACTTGTACTGCCTCATATTCGGGCTCTTCTTGGGGATCGTAGGAAATTTAATTCAAATGGAGAAAAAGAGGATGAAGATGAAGAGGAGACGTCTGTTCATGCGGCTTGGCATCTTCTCGAACCGATTGCACATGCTCTTGGTCCTCGTGCTGCCACTGCTGGATTACTCGAACCTCTAGTCAAACTTTATGAAACCGAACGGAGTGTCAAATTGTTGCATCGATCGTTTTTATTAAAAATTCAAGTTCGTTTTGGTTTGCAGGTAATTTAATAGTTAATATTAGATATTTTAAGGTTCAGTTTTAGTTATTTGCAGTATTTCCTTTTTTAAAAGAGATAATTTTTTTTAAAAAAACATTCTAGTAATGTCTCTTGGAGCCAGGGCTCTTGTTTCATATTCCAAGTATCAGTGATTTGTCTCCCTACCAATTAATTTAAATAAATATTGATCAAAAATGGTTATCGTCACATTAATATAAATATAAGCTTGCTATATATACTATATATGATAATTTATATAGTATATATATAAATGTCAAACGATTTCAACAAAATTTCTTTTATCATTGAGAATAGACATAGTAGGTTCTTAAATAAATTGAATTCGAGAATTATGGCTGATTTTTCTCCTATATTATTTACTTAAATCATTATCCAGCGAATATTACAATTGGTAAATAAATGCAATTTATCGTTCATGCCTATTTAGAAAGACAAAAAACTAGTTTTTTGATAAATATTTTTTATTTTATGTATCTTATATATATATATATTTATTTTTTTTCCCAGGTATTTTTAGATAATCTCTCAGGACCTCTTGTAGAAGCTTCGGGGAGTGGTGACCTTTCAAGAGCCGAAATGGCGGCTGATTCTTTGGTCTGGCTTGGACATCGTTTAGGACCCGTTCTCGCATCCAAGTATATTATTTAAATTTGCTTCGATTTGTTTTTGTGTGATATTAATAGCAATTTTGTACTTTCTCTTAGCTATATAAGTGATTCATAGAATAGGGAAAGTATTGCAATCGCAAAATAATCCTATTTCGAGATTTCAACCGAAATACACGTTTTGAGGTTTACTGCGTCTTAATTGGAACTCGAAAAATCTCTATCTGTCTGTATGTGTGAAAACAAAAATCTCAACATCTCGGGTCTCTAATTTGATATTTTAGCTATAGTTAAGTTTTTTGTAATTTTCTCCCAAACCACTATAACGATTTTGGTTAGATTGACTGTACATATAATAAATTAGATAATCATTTACCTCATTTTCCACCACAAAATAGTGTAAAATTTGAGATATCAAGAAAAGATGGTACTAAAATATAAATATTTTTGATAACAAACAAAATTTAGTTGCTAATTAGATTTTTTTATATTTTAAATATTGGTTTCGGGTTAAATGAGGAATAGAAAATTGGTGGTACCTTTATTTACCCCTTCGGCCCTGATATACTATTATAAAATATAAAAATAAAAAATCTGGTGTAAGAGCACATTTGTTTCATTTATTTACGTAGATAATAGATTTTGTGTGATGTATTCTTAGCAAACCAGGTTTTTTTATTAGAGAAATGTTTGTGAAAATAAACTCAAATTCTTTCTATATAAAAAATATAATTTCAATAATCATTATTTTGGGTTTTCTTTTGTGATTTAGATATTTAGCGAGGAATTTGCTGCGAATGCTTGCATTGTGTTACACTGGATCAGAGAGTTTAGAAGTGGAAAATGACCCCGACGATCCAGAATCAAAATCTACAGTTGTAGGCGATCATCGCGCCGGACATGTTTTATATGTACTTAACAATTTGGCTGCTCTATATGGCGAACAACTAGTCGTTCTACAGTATTTGACTCACGCCGCCGAATTAGGAGCTCAATGTTGCAAGTAAAGAATTTTACTAACATGACTCGATCATTTTCTAATTCAATATTTATAATGGAAGCTTCCAAATATATATATAGTCAAGTCAAGTGGGGTAAAAATGATCGATGGAAAAATTAAATATAAAATACAAAAACTAACATATTTTTATCATTTGAACAAGATTCTTTTCTTTGATAAATAATAGTTATTTAACTTTACTTATGTTTATGTTAATAATAATTTTTAATTTTTGTTACTTCTTGCATAACATGGCTGATTGAAATTGATAGCGCGTTGTTATAATTTTCTTTAAAACTTTGAACAATAAATAAAAACGTTAAGAACTAAAGTATGGAAAATATAATAAAAAGAATACCATATACTGAATGTATAACAGAATATTTTTTTATTGCCTCATATTACGTTTTAAATTTGTGGAGTAAAATTGATCACCGATAAAATGTCGAGGTTAAATTCATTCAACGTTTAGTGTTGTTAGGCGAAAAAAGATATAAACAGAGGTATGTATATATCCGGTTAATCTATCTTAATATCCGATTGAAAGAAACTCAAAACCAGAATTATACCGCCAATCCAAAATGAACGACTACTATTGAAATGATCCAGAGATTTTAGCTTCAACTAATATTAACGAACCTGTTGAGCGGGTATTAAGCAGTCCTTTTTGAATATCTTTTACTTGGGAAAATCTATAAAACTATTACCACTATAAAGCCACGCTGCAAAGTTGACCCGAAGGCTAAGATTGTTAGAACCGAAGAATTTTTCAAATCTTTTGAAAATATTGCAACTAAAAAAGTTGTCAAAAAAATAAAACAAGAACAAAAAAATATAGTACAATAACGGATATAATTGTGATGTGCAAGATTGTAAAATTGTAATAAAAAAGTTATATTATATTGCATTTTATATATTTTGTTTTAAATATAGTTTTTCTCAAACTTACTATTTTTATTACATATGGAAAGGATTGAAAAAATACTAATTTTATTTATATATTTATATTCTTTCCATTTATTGCTTCCTAAATGTTGTTTCTGACCCTTGGCCATCTTCTAAGCAGAGAGAATATTGATGTTATTTGGAACGTTATATATAATAAAATTATGGACAAGTTATGTATACAAATAAATGTATATATTAGAGAGAGGTTTTCTCGAAATCTCTGCTCTGAAGGTTCAAACACGGTCAGTTCATGAGGAATAAATAGAAAATAAATGTTAGCTAATTTTTTCAATCCTTTATAATATTATACAAATTATTTCTTATTATTCAAAAGATTCTCATACTTTTTTAATTCTTTTCTTCCATTTTAAAATTTTAATAATAAAAAAAATACTTAAATTTTTATTTGAGATACTATACATTCTCAATATAAAAAGATACATTTAATAAAGTGTAAAGAAATAATATGGTTTGAATTAATTTAGAATATATTTATTTTTTTAGGCGTCGAATAACAGCCACTTTAGAAGGAGGACTTGTGGGTTGTTTGGTGTTAATTGCCCATTGCCTACCACACCTATCTGATTCGACACTCGTCGATGTGCTTCCTGAACTATTGGCTAGAGGTGTTCTCGAACCTGCTCTTCGTTTGGCAGCTGCTGGCCAACAATCTCCACCTTCTGGAAAAATTGCTAAGAATGCTCTTTTAGTCAAGTGCATCTATGCCCTCAAGCTATTAGCTACAAGGGTTGGTCCTGAAATAAGTGACACCCATCTTTCTTGGCTGGTTGGCATTTATGAACGAGAACAACCAGATGCTCTTCAGGTAAGTGAATGTGGGAAAATTTTTTCTAACCTTTCCATGTTGGACCCAGATCATCTGATTATTCGAGGTTATCAAATAATAGCAAGATTTTCATGTTTATATAAAAGCTTATAATTACCGGTCAACTTACAACTAACCCACCTGACCCTCTTTATTTGAAGTTCAAATTAGAAAAATAAAAATATCACTTTCGCCATCCCATAACAAAATATATCCTATATAAAAAATTGTTCTGTTTAAATAAATTTTGTTTGAAAAAATTTTTATATCTTTTTATAGCTATTAGGCCTTTTAATTAATTAACTCCATTGATTCATAAGCTTTGTCAGATTTAATTGTATCTTAATTTGCTTCAAATGTTGGTGTAAGTGGCGCCACGTCACGTCACTACGTCTCTAAATATAATAAATAATACAATAAATTTAAATAATTTAAGTATAATTTGGCCCTGTCCCTTGGTGCAGAGTTAGAGGAGACCTCTAAGCCGAGACGGCTCACGAACCAAAGTTCAGTGGTTCGCTTCCCGTCCTGAGCGACAAAATTTTATTTATATTATATTGGCTACCAATTAATTTAAATAAATAA
>JAAAKE020134703.1:0-14017 GCA_010014785.2 Anisolabis maritima | reverse complement strand
TTTGAGAGTCAGAGGGAGAATTTTAGTAAAAAAAAGAAATCTCGACAACTGCGATGGATTAAGAGATTTGAAACCATATCTATAAAAAAAAGGAACCTGTTTGAAAGGAATGGTTAATCGTAATCGCGATTGGTTGGTGGGAGAAAAATAAATTGCGAGAGAGCAGATAGGGAGACAGCAGGGCGCCGACCCGGGAGCCGGGTCCAGATGCTGTCTGTAGCCCCGGCAGGGAGGCTGGGCAGAGATCAATAGCTGGACCGCTCGCCCCGCGCTGCCGCAGTCCGCAGTACGTTTTCGGAGATGTATCTCCGAGATAGACACACACCTTCTCTCTAGGAAAGTGTCTCCCATCACCACCCCCATACTCAACATTGTGGATTTGTTCCGAAACCATGAAAATTTATATGATTAAAAATGATATATATAGACGAAAGAGGGTCCAGACAGCGAAAATAAGGCTATTTGCTAATTCTAACAATCAAGTTTTAGTAATATATATTTATAAAAAAATCTGGGGTGATAAGTAGGCATTCAATTTAACCTTTTATTTTCTAATTTTCCAATTAAAATCAGTGAGATCTTAAATTTCAAAATGTAACCTGGATCCAATTAGTCTGAAGAAAATGAATCTTAAAGAAGCCTGGAATTATATCAATTACTAACAATTATAGTGAATTTAAAATATTTTTTGAGAAAATTATCAATTAGCCGAAGAGTGGGGAATCAATAAAAAATGTCATATAAATTGAATTAGAACAGCAGGTTGTAGCCGGGGGTAGAGTCTATATCAATGAAACGCTCAGATTTAACGTCATTTCAGTCTAAATTTATTGGGCTATCATCAGATGACAAAGGATTGATATATATAAATATTTATTTATCATATACAGGACTTGTTAAATTTAAAAAAAAAAATTAAAATTTTGCTAATGTTGAATTTGTTATACAGGATACAGAGGTAAAACAAGATTTAATGTATTAATAAATAATAAATATTAAAAATAAATAAATAATTGATTTAACAAAAAACCGGTCACTAATTTCAATTAAAATTATAAAATATTTTCCACTAAAATAAAAATGGACAAGCACCGTGCATTATACAATAATAAATAAGAGATTAAAAATATTAATAAATGTATGAATGTATTGAAATTAGACAAATTATAGACATAACCAGGGTCAATATCCAATTTCTGGATTAATATTTATATTTAAAGAAAAAAAATTTGAAAAAAAAGATTAAATCTTATTTTACCTCTGAATCCTGAATAGCAAATTTTAGCAAAATTTTCATTTTTTTTTTTTTTTTAAATTTAATTTTAGTCCATACCTGTATATGACAAATGAATATTTATATATATCAACTCCTTGTCACCTGATGATGGTTGATTAAATTTGGAACAAAGCTTGGCTAGTTTCATTGGTATAGACGCTATTCCACTCCTGGCGCCACCTCCTGATCTAATTTAATAAAAATCTACAGTAATTTTAACATCAAGTCCAAAAAATTTCACATGTTTTAAAACAGCTTTCGTCTTTATCGTTCTCTCTAATCGGGGTCGGTTTTAGAAATAATCGACAATCCGTCTGTCACAGAGCGTGACGCCAGCTGGGTGAGTGAAACCAGGGGGTTAAACTGACGTATAAGGGAGTGGAGCAGAAGAAATGCCAGTTGCCTTCCACCAGTTATAAAGCCCCTGCCTAATTAATGTAAGAACAATGAGTATTCCAAATGACACAATGATAAGTTCCAAATTATTTATCATGAATAAAACTAAATTAAGAGCTGTTTAAGTCCTCTTTTGTACAATCTAACTTTGATAATATATAGGGAATTAATTGCAAAGAAATCATCAAAATAGGAGTCAAACAAAAACAACTACAAATCATATCTGAACCGTCACAATAGTCACCAAATGTCAACTCCTTTTGAAAAGAAAGGGTATTACTTTTTCCTCTTAGTAAAATAATTTCTGAAAAAAAAGCTCAGACAATTCCAAGAGAAGAATGGTCAATTGTTTCATCCTCTAATGATTTAATAATATTTCTACTTTTCATTATCTTTCCTTACCTCCATATCCGGGGAAGTTCAATTTCCTATCCATCACTACTCCTTTTTATTTATTTCTATTCCACTTTGAGAATTTTAATCTATAATATTCTATTTGAGCAGACATCTTCCTAGCCCCTTTGCAAGGGAATATTCTTAAATCCTTTTCTGAGGTCACCTTACGAAAGAACTAAAACGCCCAACATAATATTTTTTCTAATATAAGTTCAACCTTAACTTAAAATTTTTTTTAATTTAATTAAGCTGAAACGAGAACAATGATCAGCGCAGAAAGCCAGTGCGCTATCTCCTATCCCATTCTTTCTATTGACATTTCACCACATCAATAGCGAGAAAAAAAATAAAACCTGTCATTTAAAAATTTGTACACTTTTTATTTATATGTAAATTTAATTTTAGAGTTTCAAAAATAAAGGTCAAATATTTAATAATATTTAACTTTACTTATCACAAAGTAGCATGGATAAATAAATAAATTAATATTAATATGCCGAAAGAAGGCTAGTGGATTGCCCTTTATATGAAATGTGGTTGTGTAAGTTCAAACAAAGAGTTAAAGAATGGTGAATACAAATGGTCCAGATAAAAATGATTCAGATGAAAGATTTAAAATTAGGACATCCCCTCTAGCATAGGTTATGTGGGATGAAAGGACCCGGGTGGAATTATAAATAGGAGTAGTTACCAGATTCATTAATTCCTTTTTCTCTCAATTAATTTGTTCGATAAAGAAATTTTTAAACATTCTAAACTGCTTTTTGAACATGCGAATAAGCGATTGTGGTCAATTACAATTTAATTATGTTTGATTTCAAATTTTTGATAATATGAAAAGCTAGCCATCATTTTAGAAATTCAGATCAAAGCGTTAAATAATCATCATAAGCTCTCTTTGTATAACTGTACACTAAAATAAATAGACAATATCTCATCAGATCTATTTAATGTATTAAATCCATTGTTTCCATGTTGGGAACTAATTAAATAATTACTAAAATAAAGTATCACACCTGTTTTTGTATTGTGGCAGATTTACAATAAGAAAACTCCTTTCTATCATCTTTTTTTTTTTGTAAGGGGAAGGACTCTACAAAGAGAGTGAGTTGCTGTAGCAACCATTTCTTTTGAAATGGATTATCTCTCAATGGTGCACTCTTCGCCAGGAGTAGGCTACATACTGATGTGAAAATTCAAATTAAGACATCCCCTTTAGCAAATGAAAGATTGGATGAAAGAGTTCGGGTGGAATTATATATAGAAGTAGTTAACAAGATAGAAATGAATACAGTAGGAAGAGTTACAGTTAGAAAATCAAGTAAGTTCTTAGAGTCCCGAGAGATGGCTACGGCAGAGGTCGGGTTGGGCTGTGTGTCTACATGCACGAAAGCACCTGGGGTAAATAAACAGGAACCCCGGGAGGTGGGTCTTTATGCCCCAAATGGAATGAAAAAAGAATCAATTTCAAAGTTTCCTTTAGTAATAGGCAACCAGCCCAACAGGCAAGCATCATGTGTGGTTTCCTCTAAAATACAGGCGATTTTTATTTGATTAAATCTTGTAACAGTAATTTAGGGTGCAAAAATTATAATTTTATTTAATTTGTTTAGCTTAGCTATCATTTTTTTCTACTATAAATATAAGATAATTCTAAATAAAAAAGTAGACAAATATAAAATTAGAGAATAGCATCAGAGGAGGGAGTCTATTTTTAAAGAAAAAATTCTTCCTTTGTTTCTAAATGTTTTGGCAAGCCATCTTCATGCAAAATCACACATTCCAAATTTTTTTTTATTATTATAAGAAACAAAAAAAATCATTGAAATTGGTCAGTAGAGTATTCAATTGTTTTCTTAGAGTTTATTTGCTTATAATAATAATTTAAAAAAGTAGGAAAAGGGTAAGAAACAAAAAGCTCCTTCTTTCCATCTTATTATTGTTAAAATAAAATAATTAAAGATTATTCTTCTTCAAGAATCGGGCTAGATGCGAGGTAATTTTGGAGAGAGAGGTTTATCCAATCAAGCCCATAACTATTTATAAAATTATAAATTAATTAAAAAATATTTATATTAAAAATAGTACCTCGCTCCTTTTTATAGTTATTTAAAAAAAATTAATAATAATAAATCTCTATTATTTTTAAAGAAAAAAGCATTTTATTTAAAACATAAATGTTGAAAAAATATTTCTTAATAATATTTTTATTAGAAATTCTTTAATAATTTTATTTTTATAGAGGTGCATATATAATTCTATTCCATATAACATAGAAGAGTTTTTATTTCACAATATTCGCTGCAAATATATTCAAACTTAGAATATAAATTGAGACGACGTGAGAGAAGAAGAGCGGCGCCTAAAGGTGAGAACAGATGGAAATTTGTGATAGCGGTGTAAAAATAAAATGATAACATCGAGCAGAGAAACGGGGGAGGAAAAAAAAACAAACGGAATGTACCAAGGTCTTTAGGATAAAGCAAAGAAACATTCAATTATTTCAAAAAGTAATACATCTGACTGTACAAATAATGAACTGATATAAATTTCACAAATATGCATTCGGGGATATTTTATTGAATAAACTACCAGTGCGACGGCAAAAGAATAAATTTCTAGTGGGAGTAAAATAAAGATTTTAGTAGGAAGAAAACCTTGGATGTGCCTCTCAAGAGGTTCCTCTTTTCTGAAGATATAGCATTCCATCTGGGATTAGGGGACACAAAAAGACATAAAATTTTATTCCAGGCATTCAAATTTTTATTGCTCAAATGTGGACAGATTAAATAAATTGTTTGTGCTTCAGAGATTTTGTATTAGCCTATATTCTTTGTTAAAAAAAATATACATATAAAATTACAAATGGAGTAAACCAAGTCAAAGTTACAGAAAGCCATGCTGTTTCTTCATTCGAGAATCCCCATATTTATCTTATAAACAATGGGATGTCTAAATTCATTTGTGTTTGGTTGCTAGTAGACAGCCTAAATGACTTTTTTTTAAGTGCTCCAAGAGCTCCTGTAAGTCACTCATGAACAGTTGGTATATATCCATGACAGCTCTTATGGAACAATTAATCGAAAAATTCAGTTGATCTATTCTCTATCTTCCAGCAAACAAGATGAACGAATTTATGCACCCTTTGAAATATAGAAATATCAGGATTATCGCTATTCTCAATTTATTGCAGCTTATAAATTGATAATAAAATTATAGAGGGAATTGACATGGCACCGAAGGAATTTACTCTCAAAGAAATGGACGAAATGTTTATAATTGAGGATCCCTATTATCGAAGATCCGATTATTGCACTATTTCTCGTGCAACAATATCTCTGTCTACCTAAGTGGAAGCTAAAATAGCTTTTCAAGTTTGCTTGAGATAGGAAAGAAACAGAAAGAAAATTATTATTAAAATTATACTAAAAATTTATTGAAAAAAGATAAGTTTTAATTGTTAAAAAATATTGCTTTTACAAAATGAATTTGAAAGAATTTAACTGCCCTAGCTATTCTTACGCTTATATGTTTATCGATTGCCGAAAGTTTTCACAAAGTAGCAATAAGAGTACTTAAGTAGAGTGAGGCTGCAAAGTTAGGGCTTTGCTAGTTTAATGACTGTTGCTGGTTTTCGGTCCCCATCATTATTCCCACTCAATTGGCGATTAGATATTCCGGCTTGTCCCCTTTAACGGGCCTTGTTAAAAAAAAATCCTCGGGTCTGGGAGGGAATTCTAGGAAAGTTTTCCGTTACCCCATGACATTAACGTTCGTCCCTTGCGATTTAGTTGACAAGTATGCAGTAGGAATCGGAGGCCGCCCTGGAGTGGATACTCTCACACTTAATAGTAGTAGCTTTCAACAAGTGGATTACGATTAGTCCATTTCGCTCGGCACCTCGATTGATTTATTCTCTATATTTGCTGATGAGGAATAAATAAATGTGGTAGGTTCACTTAACTATCTTTTGTGACATGTTGTAAAATACTACAGTTAAGGATAATTTTAGAAAATGAGTATCCTAAATTAGGACTTTTAGAAAAGAAACAATTATCGGGCCGTATTAGAAAACTTAACCATTAAAACTCGAAGCACTTTTGCCACTTCACTTTACCAATGATAAACTCCTTTTTTCCTCCTTCCTATTTTGTTTTTTTAAGAGAGCGGGAAGTCCTTGACTCTTTTCCTACGTCCCTTGTTTTCCCAAAGTGGCAACATAATACAAAAATATTGGATGCTTTTGCCAAACGTTTTAAACTATTAAAGAAGACAATTTAGGTTTAATAATTTTTAATACAAACATTTTAAGGGAAGATGTGTTTTTTTTTTTTTTTTTTATACTAGATATATCATATATTGGTCTATAAAATATTTATTAACTCATATCTTCGAAAAAAATACTCGGACGCTGAGAAACCACAACTGGGACATATTTTTTCAGAGTTATAATTTAATATTAATTATATGTTTGAAAAAAAAAGATACATCTTTGGTAAATACGTTTATTTATAATAAATAAATTACATTTTCATTTTAACTGTGCTTTATTTGTATTAAATAGAATGTTGTTTTGGCCATTCATTCTGAAGAATGCCACATAATGAGTGGCCTTAACATTATATTATTGGTGCAGGGCTAGAGAGGTCTGTCTTCAAAGGTGAGTGGTTCGCTTCTCATTTTGAGCAACAAAAATTTATTTAAATTATATTGGCTACCAATTAATTTAAATAAATAAGGACGGAGTCTAAATGGCCTCAGATGCCGAAAAACATAAAAAAAAACATTATATTAAAGTTATAAAGTACAGTTATATCGAATATGTAATTTATTTATTATTGAAAACAACTGTGAAAGCTTCATTCCAAAATGTAGTACAAGATAACTTTAAGCTTGGCTGAGAAACATGAAGACAACCCTAAGATAGTCAAACATTTATATATTATTGACTGAATCCATACATTTATTTTCATAAGAGGTTATTTGAAAAAATCAGCTAGTTCAAACAAAGGCCTACTGGTAAATATCAAAGAGTTTTGTCTATATCTGATCTTATGAATTCTCAAAATAAATGCAATTTAGTCCCTTAAAAAAAATTTTGTTACATTTTGGATGATTGCATTCTTTTTAGAGGAAAGGGAAAATTAAAAAAATATTTCTGTCAATTTTTGCGAAATGAAACTAATCATCGTCAATTTATTGTAAATATTTCTAGCAATGAAAATTTTCTTTGGACCAGGAGGTTTAATAGTATTATTATATATTTGATCAACCCAATAAGGCACTTTAGATAGATTAATTAGCCAATACAGGATTACAAGAGAGATTACTGTTTGAACATGCATGCACCGATCGGTCTGATTTTTTCAATAATAAATTATTGTTATCAGCCTCGATCGGCCTATATGCCTGATATAATCAATCATTTTATTTTTAAAATAATATTGAAAAAGCTTTTAAGCTAATCATTAAAACAATTATGAGATGAAATTATTATTTATACTTATTACCATTGGTGAAACAAAAAATTTTGGGGAATCAAACTAATAAATAGATCCAATTTAAGTAAACATTGCTAAAAAAAAAAAAGTATTGCGTAATTTATCTTCTATCGTTTCGTCATTTATATTATAAATAGATATCTTCCATGAGAGTTATTCAAATGAAAATATTAAAAGTGGAATAAAATTCCAAAAAATTGTACGATTGAATTGGCAGTTGGCAGCAGATATCCATATGGTTCAAAGAATGACCATTAAATGACAGCGAGTTCCTGCGACATAGAAGGAAGCAGCGTCAGTGCAAAGATGATCGCTCCAACATGGACGCCAGTACAGTAGCGATCTGAGATGCTTTTTTTGAATAGTGAAGGGGGTTAATCAAGTTGAAATTCATCGTAGCATGAAAGAACAGTATGGTGATTCATGCAGCAAGTGTAGTATAGAAAGTTGAGAAACAGCGGTTTAGCTTCTGTGGAGAAAGTGATGCGACTACAGTCATAATTAAAAGAATTCTTTATAAAAAGATTATAAAATAATTCACTAGAAAATTTCAATTTTGTTTTGGCTATCAATTTTATTACCTGTTTTTTATCTCTCTTTTGTAATATTTAAAGATTCCAAATAACAATTCCCTAACTTTCCTTCCAAAGTAATGTTACAAAGTTAGTTTACCATCAAGATAATAACGAGTTATGGCACCATTAATTAAAACTATTGCATTAAATATCATATTCTCATTTATAAATGGATTATTAAGCTAATTTTTGTAATGATTAAATGAACTCTATTGATTTTTATCTAAATGAACCTACAATGTAATAAAATTTATATAAAATATCTCGGCCTACCCGTATATTTTCAAATTAATTAAGTTATACCTTTAATGAAAATTCAATATAAAAAAGTTTGTAAATAAAATTCCAATGATTGTGAAATCTTTAAAAAAAAAACCAGACCTCAAGAGTCTATTTACAAAAAAACAAATGGTCAACATTTGTTGTGAAACGGTCGATCGAGTAGTGGGAGAAAAAAAGGAGCAAGAGAAATAGGTGTTTGTTTATCCCTTCCAATTTAAATTGTTTAAACAAGATAATAAGTGTCAGCTAAGGATTTCAAATTTCAGAGCCAATCTTTGTTTAAAGTTGATTTATTATAATTGAATTATCTTTTATTTAAGTCAAAATTTCAAAAAAATCTCTTTGGTCGCAAAAGCAAACTTTTTGACGTTTTACATTGACTCATCTTTATATTTTTGTATGAGCATCCGATAGAAAACGTTAAGAAAGTTTGACCAAATTTTCGTTACATAGAATAATCAGATCATTGGAAATGCAATGGTGGAATATTTTATTTTCGCAAGCTGGATATTAATATTCTAATAAAAGCATGGAAAGTTCAACAAGTAGTAAAAAGAAAGATTATTTTAATATAATCCCTTCTTTTATTTAATTTGATGGAATTAAAAATAAATTAAATTGAAACAAAATATTCGGATAGAAATGTTTTAGGGGTGGGTAAGGAATTATAAATAATTTCTTGTCTCTATTATATTAATTAAAAAAACCATTAAAATTTGCATTTTATTTATACCTTGAGAAAAAAGAGAAGGTAATTTACCCTCAGGTAATTAGTGGCTATTATTGCTATTTTTAGTTTAAGATTTGAGAAAAGAAGTTAGAAAAAAAATTTAAAATTAGAGAATTTGGAAAGACAGACCCCATAATTTCAAAAACTAAGGCAAATCGACATTCAGATTCATTCTAATTGTTATAATAGCTCTAAAAAATATATATTCATATATATCATATTTTCTCATTCAGGCCTAAATCATTCATTAAATTTTGATATTAAATAAAAGTCAAAATTCTTTAGTATATGATGTGATTGTCCAAATTATTAGTATTTTCATTGTTATAATACTAGTAAATGTTAAATTAAGTCGCTTTATGTTATTATTATTATATTATCCATTAAAGTTCAAAAAACTCTTTTGTATTTTGAAATAGTGCCCATTTAATTTCCTTTGATGAGTTCAAAAAAATGTGAGCCTTGTACTGAGGAATCCTAGTATTTTTTCTATACTCCAATTAAATAAATTTAATGGGAGAGAGTGTTTTATTATAGAATATAAACTCAAGAAAAAGAGCTTCTCTTTAAGAAGAAATGGTGGTTTTTTATTAGAGTTTTGTGACCTCTTGGGATCAGGGTCAGGGCTATCATCCCTCACACTTTTTTTGGCCCTGGGTTAGATCTGCAATTTGTGTAAACATGGAACGAATTAAGAGAACTGTCGAAAGAGAGCGAAATGAAAGAGAAAAAGAATTAAAATAGAAAAAGAAAAAAAAAGAAAATGAGATAAAGGATAATAATTTAAGTTTAGGTAGCTTATAAAGATCCTGAAGTAGAATTTATAAACTCAGTCAAATATGTAATTAGAAGATAAACTAGAAGTTTGAAACATGTATTTGAAATAACTAAAATTTTATTAAAATATAGCAGGAATGAAAGATGATTGGATTTTTTTCAAGTGAGTTTGATGATTCTTTTATGAAAGGCTAAAATTTTAAGACATCTATCTCTCTCTTTTTTATGGAGAGACATAAGCAGGATTTTTATTAAAACTAAAATTTTCAGAAATAGAAGTATATGTCAAGACAAAAATTTTTTATATATACCAACTCTTTTGTCGCCTGGCCGGTTAAGCAAAATAGAAATCAAGCAAGGTCCGCATTTTATTAAATCATTCAAATTACTTCTCTGGAGGAATCGTTAGATTGTCGCCGTTCTGCAAAGATCGGTGTTCGCATCCCGGCAGGAGGGATTTTTTCATTAAATACAAATTTTTAATGTAAACAAATTCTCAAGTACACCCTGGATTGGACATCCCACCACAATGGAATTAGATAGAGGGGTAGTTAACTAACTAGAAATGAATAGAGGAGAAGGAGTTAGAAATAGGAAATAAAGTAACATGGGATGGCGATAGATGGCTATGGCCCGAGGTCGGCGGGGTTTGAGGTGTGTATCTTCGTGCACGAAAACACGGATAAATAAATGGGGATCCCGGTAGGTGGGTCTATAGCGTCCAAATGAAATATTAAACTTTAATTATTTTCTCCAATTAAGAAGCAATTTGTTCATTTGGTAAATTGCCATTTTTACTTTTTATTTGATATATTTTATTGAAAACATATATCAATGGAGATACCCATAAATAGATATAAATTAGGGATAATTAATACTATAATCGCCGATCTGATTTTATCAGCGACAGGATTCAGCGCGGACTATAGTTTGCGGACCCCTGATATAATTAATAGAAAAGAAGGTTTTTTGGTTTTTGAGATCTTTATTAAATTAACCCCCCTTTGAACATGGCTTCACTAATTCAGCCATTTCTCTTGATGCAAAGGAAGAGGTTTTGCTTTTCGAACCAAAGATTAGTGGTTCGCTTCCCGTCCTGAGCGTCAATATAAAGAAGTGTGAACGGAGTCTAAATACCTCAAATGCCGAAAATGACTTTAAAAAAAAAATAAAAAATTGTACATATGGTATGTAAGAGGTTTCAAATTTAGATGAGGAGAAGCCAGTAAAGGAGAAATAAATAAAATGTATTTTGCTTTCGCGGGCCGCGTTCTTTTTCATAAAAATATTTGTTCATAAAAATATTTTTTTCTATGTGATATTTTCATTATTAATATATAATTATAATAAATAGTGGTCTCAGTCAAATGTCAAAAGTAAATTACAGATGTTGTGTAGGATATAATCATTTTCTTGACAATGTTTGCAAATTTTTGAACTTTAAGTGACATGGTATGTGTGTTTGTTTGCGAGTCGTCTAGTAAAGGAAATGTTTAATAAATAATGCTCTTTCTTTATTTTTATTAAATTTCGGTTCACTGGCTTCGGTTTTAGATATTTATTGACATTAAATTAATATTTAATTTTTTCTAAAGTAAGAGCAAAATTTATTCAACATCAAGATTGAAATTACAATATTTATTTGTTTGTACTCTAACGGCTAATCAATAATAATTATTTTTATTAATTTACATATTTTGTTTTATTTTTATAACTATAAAGTTATGTGCTCTTATCACACCAGATTTTTTTTATCAAATAGAATGGCACGAAGGGGGAAGGATGTCATATTCCTAACTCGTCCTGCGGCTATGAATATTAACTCTTATAAAAATATTTTTTTTTTTAAGGGTAATTTTTCTCTGAACCTTTTAATTTTTTGGTCAATAGCCAAGAATTAAATATAAACCGACCGAAAATGTAAATAATAAAATATAAAATTTTCAAATCCTAGAATAATAATAATAGGGAAAATATAAAACAATTTTGTTTTGAATATTGTATTAAAAAAAAATTCGTTTGTTTTTCTTATTCAGCAACTTGAAATTTATCTTTTAAAAGGAAATATATAATATATATGAAAGGGAATTGAATAAAATCATGAGTGACTAAATAAGGGGTTCGTATTTTCGCCGAAGAGAAGGAAGAAGGCCGTCGTTAGACGACGACGACGATAAGGCTCAACAAGGTCCTCGAGTTAGGGAGGTCTGCATGGCACTCGTCAATTATTCAACGAAGAATGAGAACAGAAAGGATGTGCGTGAAAGGGTTTGGGTGGCCAACAAGAAAAAACAGCAATGGCTGTGCTGCTGTCGTCGTCAACGGGTCGATACAATGTTAACTGCTCACCCGGCCGCTGGCTTTCGTTAGTTTAAGCGCCACCCGATGGCTATGGATGGGTGCCTCCACTAATAGCAAACCAACAAAAGTGTAAAGGAGGATTACGCGCAAGAAATGTTTTATTAGAAGATTAAATAAACAACGTTATTACTTTTTTGAAAATTGGAAAATAAAAAAATCTGACAAGTTAGTCGTTCTTATATTGTAAACCTTGTGGGTTCTAGTGTTAATTATTCTGTTAAAAGAAATAATGATTTGTCTCACTCTGCAAAAATAAATATTCTCGGTCTTTCCGTTAGGTTTTAAATAAATTCGATAAAACGAATATTTATGAAATTTCATATTTAAATGTTTAAATGTCCAAAAAACAATTTCCCTTCAATATATCCATAAAACAAATAAATGATAACACTAAACGGATATGTTATGAAAAGTGATTTATACCAAAATATGAAATATTTAAGAATGAAGTATAAATATGAGATTTCATAAAAATACGAACAAACAGTTTTGCTCTATACCCAAGTAATTTTTTAGAAAAAAAATTATGAATACTGAGAATACTGAGACAGAAATTAATTAGTGATTGGTTGCTGGAAGGAAGACAATCCAAATGACCAATACAATGACGTTTTCGATTCATTCACTAAAAGGCTACCACGTTTCGCAGTTGAAGATTAACAAGTGCGCATGCGTGGGCTGAAGCAATGAACCGAAAAAGCCATTCGTGTATATTAGGTCATTTACCGTTTACCTCCGAGTAACCGAACACCAACTAATTTCTGCATAGTAAATATGCATACAACAAAATTTGAAGAATCTGAAAATCAAAGAAACTCAATAATAATGATAGATATATTACATATCAGAGTAGCGTAAAATTTTCCTTAAAAAATCACTAATATCTAGTGAATTCGAACAATAAAAATAAATAAACAATAAAATTTCCCCCTCTTGTGGATTCGGATCCCAGGCAATCCGATTAAGATTTATTGAAATCAATTGGATACCAAGTGATGTAAATAAATATGGATTATAAGTATCGTAAATAAATATATTATATATCCTTAGATGCCGAAAAGACCAAAAAAAAAAATTTTTTAAAAATGATGCTTTGCTAAAAGCTATTATTAATCTTGGATCGTATCCAAATAAAATTCATTCCATGTTAAATAAGAGGAATGTTTCACTAGCAGATATAGAGAATCTGACATTTCATTATCTCTCCTGCTATAATACTACTTATTTAACATTAATTTGCATTTAAACATTTCTTATTATCTGCATGTAACTATAAAAGCTAGGAAAGAAAGAAAGTGTGTAACACTCCAGATTATTTTTAATTTTTTACTACTCACCAATTAATCAAGAGGAATGAGGACGAGAGATTGTATCAGGCTCACTTACCTGAAACAAAAGATTTTATCGTTACTAAAATAAAACAAAAACTACAAAAAGTATAATAATAAGAACCCCACAACACATGTGCTGTAATGCTAGATTTTTTGTGTCGACATATTTTTGATTTATAATAGTATTAATATAACATCACTGAAGACACCACTAATAGTGATACCACTAATTATTCTACACTCCATTTAACGAGAAGAAAATATCTATAAATATAAATAAAATTGTTTTTTAACGGCTCATAGCCGAAGCCAGCCGCCCCAAAATTTGTTAGATAGAATATATTATATAGAGTATATTAATTTTTTTTTTACAAAATATATGTAAAATCAAA
>JAAAKE020134692.1:0-14018 GCA_010014785.2 Anisolabis maritima | reverse complement strand
ATTATTGTAAGAATAAATTATCGAATTAAGATTTTCAAACATTAATTTAAGTGAAAGCAAGTTGTTCAACTTTAGCTACGCGGACTACTTTTAAAACCTTTGCAGTCGATCGGTCGACGTATTGGCCATCCCTGGTCTAGAGAGTGAACTTATTAGTCTAGATTCTAGACTAATAAGTTCACTAGCTGGTAGTGTCCTAATATGTAGAGAGATTCTAAACAAACAATGTTGATTGGTTATAAAACCAAATAAACATTTCTAATAGTAGGGTGGATAACCTCTGTCCCGCGTAAGTCCGTAATCTGGGCCGACAATATTTTCTAAACATACTGTATATATTATATTGTAGTAATCTGACCCTTTATAAAAATCTTTAGTTATAGCAATCCCTTAGGTAGTAGAAGTGAGGTATCAGTCATTGTAGTAGCTAAAATAAAAATATTAATAATATTATTATCTTTAAATTAAATTTCATGAGGACAATGAGAATTTTAGTGCCATCTGTGTATTTTCTAAAACTAAAATAATATCGTAATAATATATGAATCCAATTCTATGTCAATTACGTTTTAATTTTTATTACATTTTTAGTTTTAATAAATTTGTCTTTTATGTTTCATAATGCACTTATGTCACCTTTTGTATTTAGGTTGAAATTTGATTTTGTATCCAAACCATTTTTCAACCAAAGAGAAAAGGTTAAAACAAGTTTATTGTGAAACCATCAAATAAATTACAAATTACTCCAAATTCCAATTTATTTAAGAATGAATAGTGATTTTTTTAAACAAGTTTACTTAAAAAAATTAATTTAAGAGAAAAACTAGAGAAATAACTGCCATTTTTATTCCCAATCAATACTATTTATTTATTTTTATTATTTTTATTATTTTGTACTAGTTTACTATGCCAATTTGAAGTTATTATTTGAGAAAATTCCAATTTTTTATTATTTATTCTGAATCTACACCGTTTTGGGTTATAAATCACCATAAAGCTTCCAAGAAGAAAAAACTCCTTAGAAAACATGCTCACATTTGATAAAGTAAATAAATAGAGCTTTTTATATTAATTAGTTAGTTTAATTGTAAATTACAAACAATTATTTTTAAGTGAGATGAGATAATTGTAGAAAAAAATTGTATTTTTTATAACATTTATTTGTTTTAAATCTATTTATTTATGCATATATTTCGATCTGCATTACACCGCCCATATAATAAATAGGGGTGGGGAAACGGCACCGAATATTTCTCCATTCTTCGTTTTAATATTATAATCAAACATAAAATAACTTTTTTTATTTATTTCAAAATCAACCAATAGATATGAAAAAAATGTATTTTGTTTTTCTTCTTCAGTAACAGGTGTTGGTTAATTTATATGCGTGCAATTGATTGCTTGAGGGATTTCTCTATAAATACGTTGCACACATATTGATATATAATAATTAAATTAAATTAGCACTTATATTTGTAAATTGACATTTGCCTGTTCTAAAGAAGAATGCGACTAGCATTATTTTATTACTTAGCATAATTTATCAAAGCAGTAAAACGTATGAAGTATTATATACATATTGTCTTGTAGAGTGTTGTCAACTGTATTCAACTTTAATCGCAGCTCTTCACTTCAAAGGTAACGCTATCCCCTTTTCAGCTCCACCATGGCCACCACCCCCCTCCTCTTTTTTTCACTTCACACAGCATGAAGGGAAAGAAAGTAAATATTTATCATGAATTAATTTGCTGAACGAGGAATTTTAAAAATTATAATATAACAGTGAATAATAGAGTCGCATGTGCCTCATTCTTAGTTGTGTTATATAAAAGTGCTTCTCAAATAGTAATAGTAAATATTCAAGTAGGCTAATTTTTATTTTTTACAAATATTTTTGAATATAATGCAATTTTTAATAATTTTATAAATAAATCATATAATGGTCAAAAAGACAATAATTTAAATGAATTTCAAGTTAAAGTTTTTGGGAGAGATATTTTATGAAGCCATTAAATTTTATTCACTATTATTCTAGGAAAAGTTTGCCTGTTGAATTGAGGCAAAGTGATAGAAAAAACAATTTGTTTTGATGAAAATTTAATATTTAATCTGAAAAAAAATGAAAATTATGAATTGTTTAAAGAAAGAATTTCTCCTCCAAAATTCTATTTGTTTTTTTTTTTATTTGACTACCGCATCATATATACTTAGATACATAGTACTAACTTTATAATACCCATTATAATAATATATTTTTTTTAAAATTTTTTTATTTTCAGATCATAAATATTGTTTTTTATGCTTTTCTTAAAATCAGGTGGCAACGTCTAGGGAGGACTCTGCGAGACAGTTAGCTATAATTGTAATTATCGCACTCACACCACTATGAGCGATAAGAATGGGAAAGAACCTAACCTCAGCAAGGTTTTTACTGATAGACTGCATTTAAGGATGTCACAAAACAATTACAATAACATTATTTTGATAATTAAGGGGAGTAGTGCACTTAGCTTCTTCACTACCTGAAGTAGGTCTTTCTTCACAGTGTGTATTCGTATTTCTTGATGATGTCTGACATTTTGGTTTAATTGTTTAATTCAATCAGTGAAATTGTCTACATTCGTAAACAACTCGAGAGAGGTGAAGGTGAAGAAAAAGAACAGCAGCAATTATTATTTCTTTTTATTATACTGACTTTTCAGTCTTCAGTCAAGATCATTTTTAGGAGGGTCGGTATAAATATATGACGATAATGTTGTTTTTTTATTTGGACCATATAGGTTAACTTACCTGTATCCCCGTGTAGTTCACTAAGATGCTTAGGTGTGTGGATATATTTTTATTTAATGAAAAAATCCCGTCCCGTCCGAGATGCGAACACTAATCTCTTGTGTAGAACGATAACATCTACCGACTCTCGTGTTTTGTCATCATATATAAATATAAATAAGATTATCACCATATATATTTATACCAATAGCACTAAAAGCTCTGAAGATGGCCTTGGAGACAAACATTAGAGCATAATTAAAAGAAATAATAATAGCTGCTATTATTTTTCTTTCTTTAGTCATTTGTATAAGAAACTTGATTGTGGTTAATCTGAAGAATAATTTTCTTGATATTTTAGATTTTAATAATATAGTTAGATAATTTAAAAAAAAAAAACAGTTGTTTTGATTCGGTATACTGGCTTAAACCATTCCTCATTAATCAATAAAATAAAAATAATATAGAGCAAGTTCTTATCCTATGATTCCTTTCTTTCTTTGCTTTGTTATAGTTATGAATTATTAAAATAACATTCACAAAAGAATTTGATAGGTTGATTTAGAATTTGGGAAGCACTAATATAATACAATATGAACCTCTGCAAGTGACCTGCTTGAGGCCTGAATCCCCGACCATCCACTTATCGTGTTTGCTTGTGTTGTGTTGCAGTGTTGCCAACTGACCTGGACCTTCGCGAGAATGAACTATGTCTCTACAGTCACCTCGATTGCGTCATTACAGGTTCCCATATAAAAAAAATCATACTTTCTCAACATACATATATATTATTCAGTCGCCATACATACACAGACAGATATTCATAAATTTACACAATTCAATTATTAGATCAATGACATCTGAATTGGTTCTCGATCAAATACCAATTTGCAAATTATCAATTATTGTCTCAATTTATTAGCATTTTTTTCCTCGTACATTTTTTTTTTCTTCTTCATGAATATTCAAATAAACAAATGAAGTTTTCGTTCGAATAAGCCCAAGATGGGCCTACAGATTTTAAATTGTAAATAGATGTGATTTTCATATAAAAAAATTTAGATAGAGAGATCAGGACATCAATAAAATTTGGTGGGTTTATTATTCTTTTTTAAATTTGTACAAGAAAATAAATAGGGAAAAGAAATTACTAAATTAATCATAATTGATAGATCTCCAAGGACTTTTTTTTTCTGTGAATACAATATTTATTACAATTTCAGATCAATACCTATTCTCTGGGAAGCTTCAAATATTCTCTGAGATACCGATAATTAGAGCAGGTGTTTATAAAAAGATATATTTTTTAAGAGATAAAATGAAAGCAATTTCAATTTAGGCCAAAGTATAGTTGATTTTCGGTGACTTTTGGAAGGTTATATTATTAAAGTGGATGCTCCCGTCCCTTGGAGCAGAGTTAGAAGATTTGCTTAGTGCTCCAAGGATCAGTTGTTCGCTGCCTGTCCTAAGTGATTAAAATTTATTTAAGTTATATTGGTTACCAATTAATTTAAATAAATATGGCCGAAAAAGACAAAAAAAAAAATTGAGAGAGGATTCTTGGTACAATCTATTTTTATGTCATAAATAGCAGTCACTGATTCTTAATGAGGGGAATAAGACGCAGAGAGAGGAATAAAAGAAATACCAGCCTGAGCGCAGATGCCATGCAAATATTCCTCAGATAGAAGCCCCTAAGATACTATAAAAATAAATAAATTTAACTTAATAACTTTAGTCTCTCTTAGAGTATGAAGTATAGTGGGTTTTAAAAAGGTTTATTGCCAGAAGAATCTAAAATTTTTATCAGTTTTTCAGATTTGCTAATAAAAAAATAAAAATAGTAAATTAAGCAACTAAAAACCCTACGCTATGATATTATGGCCTTATTTAGACAATAATCATATTTGTGAATGTAGTTAGATTAAATTTTTTTAAATTTATGGCTTGCAATTGTTATCATATGAATACTTTGTTTTTAACTTCACACAACTTTTGACATAAAGCCATATTCAAAGAAACCAAAATAAATAAGATTCATTTATAAAATAATAAAAATATATATAATATTTTATTGCTAAATAAAAAATAAATATTCCGCGAGATCGCTCACTCACTCTGTCAGATGTCAGATTTTCTTTTTAGAAATAAAAAGATCACACACACCGCCTATCACCTTCACATAAATTCACATCTGCTGACACGACGCACATCAATACAAACACATACACATCATATACACATGAAAATGTCATACTTTGTCTCTTTTTATTTTTTTTTGTTTCTCTGTCTTCACCTCTTGTTCTTGGCTCTCTAGCACCACTGAATGCCGCCTCTGCTCAGCTCTTCTGCTTGAATATCATGATTGCGTGGTGCATGTCTTATCTTATCATATATTAGTCATTTGAGGACTGAGAGAGCAGTAAGACGTTCTTCTTCTACAATATCTGCATCAAGTATTTATCTATTTATTTTTTTCTTCAATAATAATAATATTATAGTTCTCTCTATAATGCATTCTCTCTTAGAAAAAAATATTGATTAGGTATTTGGAAAATATAAAGCAATAAATATACTAGCGCATCCGATGAATTCAATTTATTTTTGTTTATTATTATTTTGTTTTATACTACACATATTGAGCACTTATAAAATTTTAATAGAAAAGTTCATTTATATATATATAAATTGACACTGATGCCTGTTAAATTTTAATTACTATCATATCACACCTGTTTTTATTATTTTATTAATTAATATTATTTTATTCCTTTTCCTTAATAAATAATAAAACAAAAATAATTCCGTTAATAGGAAATTTTTATTTGGATATAATTATTATTTTCTCTATTTGTGATATATAACAGTATAGGGAAAAATCGATGTTGAAATTTGAACAGAAATACCTTTTGAGGTCCCCTGATCAAAAAAAAAAAATCAATTTCGCAAAATGGTCTGTCTATGTATCTGTATGAACAAGATTTCTCAAAAACGAAAAGCTGCACAAAGCTGAAATTTTATTTTTAAGTTTGTGCCCCGAAACAAAAATTCTTTACTGATGCCTTGGTGAATTTCTGCTGACGATTTTTATTAAATTGGCTAAACATATAATAAATTAGAAAATCTTTCAGATGTATTAATCATTTTTAAATTCGAAATAGAATTGAACCCCCCCCCCCCCCATTTTAAGAATTTAAGAATCCCAAAGAAAAGGTAGGACAACTCGCCATGGCTACAAAATATGAATATTTAGAATTTCTAGGCTTTATAATAAGTAAAATTTTAATTTAATTTTTTTTATAATTATAAATATTTTCTTTGAAATAAATTTAGAATGAAAAAATTCATAGTCTTATTTACCTCTCGGAAACTGATAAACTACTATTAAATAAATATACCGTTACAAAACATCTGGTATGACAACATATCACATATGCTCTTATCATACCAGATTTTTTTATTTTATTTTTTTTAACAATGATCATTTATTTATACATAAAAATGAAAAATTTCTAAAAAATAAAAGGTAATATAAAATTGTAAACTGGCTACCAAGGGGCCTCGACGCCAAAAATCCGTTGATTCATTTTTCAATGTAATATACAATTAATTAATTTTCAATCTAATTTGGCTAATATAGTCTATAAATATAAATGATTATCTGTGCTATCACGGGAAACAAGAGCTCGAAAAAGCCCGCGGCGCGGTGTCGTCTCAGCCTTTAAAATAATTGTCTAAAAATGCTTCATTGATGAACGGGTGTATCGGTTTTCCCTTAGCTTATTAAAAAGATATAGATTTTTAAAAAAACTATGAATTTTTTGAACCTTTTCCTAACAATTTTTCCCTCCGAGTGTTTTATTGGATTTTTGGATACCTGTGTAGATGGTCCAGCCATTCAACCCTTTCACTTTGTCCTACTATTTTATCACGAAATTTCTTTTAGAAAAATTAATTTCTTTCGACCTTAATCTTTTGAAATTAATTAATCTTTTCGACCATTTGGCCGTGAGAATCACTAGTTTAATTATCCTATTCTTCCATTATTCTTTTAATTAACAATAAATTTTTTTCCGCTTGAAAAACTTAATAAAAAACATTTATGATCTATTTATTTATTTCAAAGACTGATTGCAAATGAGAATCAATTACCAGTTTAAAAAAAATTCATTCATAAAAATTCGGAAAAATTAATTTTTTTTTTCCCTATTGAAAACATTCCTGATTGCATTTCCATTTTTGATAACTCATGATAATAAACAATTGATTGTAGTTTTTCCTATATTAATATTATAATTATTTTTTTCGAGTAGATTTCGTGCTTGAGTATTGCTCATCATAATTTGAAATCGTGATTTGAAATGCACCTGTTGTATTTTCCATTTGCACAATATTATACACTTTTAGATTTTCATATATATACAATTCATTCCAATTCGAATTATTAATACTAGAATTTTGGCATGATTAAGTGAATTTGCACATGCTACCATATCGGATGCGCTGGTCTTCTTTTTCAGGATCCCATCAACTTAAAAAATAGTTTTTAAAATAATTTTAATTCTCTAAGAGAGGTGTTAATAATTTTTTTTTTTTTGCGTGCTTTTTCCTTTAAAAATCGGCAACTTTAATAAAGTTTTAAGAAACAAGACTTAAAGATATTGATTTAAATTTAAACCCTCTTACTCTATCTAATAATATCCCTTTAAAATAATATAATTTTTTTTCTTAAAAATATATTTTCTAATTATTGACGTTAGAGAAGAAAAAAATAGTATTTATTAATAAATCTTTAAATATTATATTAATAATAAAAGCTGTGAGCCTAGACTTATAAAAATTTTGTTTAAATTATTTTCTATGTGTTTTCTGCAAATAAAAAGTACGAACGAAATCGAAGTTTGCTAATTAATAAATGCTAAAATTAGATTTTGAATCAACAAAATTCCGGATTGTTAGCATTAAAATTTATTTTTATACGTACCAATTAAAACAACTTAAAAAAAAAATTTTTTATGTTTATTCCTTCCACAGTTCTTTATAGGTATTTTTTGGTTATATTTTTACGGTTTTGGTCATTATTTTATAAAAATATAAATAAATAAACATATATATATTTGCATAAAAGGAATTTTTTATATCAATTTAATTTATACAAAATGGGGGTGGGGCGAGAGGGCGAAACTCCATAAATTTTTTTTAAACTAGGACTTGTAGTCATTATCTGTCATGGCAAATTTTTTGTTTATACGGGAATCACTAAAATTTTTAATCAAAAAGTATCAACCAATAAATAATCATTTGGGCTTTTTTATATAACTAAATATGAATAAATTCTTTGCTCTCTTTATTATCTTATTGTACTCTAGAGAAAAATATATTTGTAATTGGTTTAGCTTGTTGGTTTGAAGATTTTTGTGCTTCTATTGTTGTTTTATAAATTGCTGATGTCATTTCAAAATTCTGGATCCAATTGACCTTAACTCATTAGAAATTTTATTTTCTATCAAAAAATAATATTTTTCATAATCATATCCATATATAAAAAATTAAATAAATTATTTTTTTTTAATTCTTTTCATTTTTTTAAGTTGAATTTACTGGAAAAAGAGTATTGAATTAGCGATTTTAATGTGGACATAAAATAAACTTCCCTTATTCAATTTTAAACTCGACAAGTGGAAAATTAAAAGAAATAAACATTTGACTCTCTAGAGGTACTTGGATTTTTTTTCAGAAAATTAAATGAAATTAATTTGAAACTGGATCCAGTTGCTTATGCACAAAAATAGATTTAATATCTATCTTTTAAGAGAATTTTAATTTTATAAATTATTTTTTTTTTTAATTAGTATCAAAATCCTTTTTATTTTTTTTTTTTTTATCATTTTTAAATTTAAATAAATTAGGAATAGTAGTTTAATCAATAGAATTAAGTTTGAGAAAGACAAAGAATATTTCAAAAAGAAAAATAATTGTTATTCTTATATAATTAATTAATATCACAACTATTTTTTATTCATTCATTCATATCGTGCATTTGAAAAAACGATATAGAGTATTTTTTATTATTTCAAAAAAGTTTAATTTATTTCAATTCAAAACTATAAATGGACCATTCATCAGGAAATGGCTATGCAGATCAACACAATATTTGTCAAAAAGTCATTATGTAATCAATTTCTGATTAATTATTGATATTATTGAATATCTTTCTTGGGCCCTTAATATTTGGAATTTTTTCTCAATTGATATGATATAATTAAAACTCAGTCGATAATAAGTAAAAATAAACTTTTTCACTGTTTTTGCTTCTCTTTTGCTTATTTTTTTTATCTTACGGAAATATTATATTTGAAATAATTAGGGAAAAGTCGACAAGAGACGGGCCTGCTGCGAAGGTTCCTTCTCAGGTGGTGTTGCTTTGGTTTATTGGTGTTTGGTGTGTGTGGGAAACCCCCTGCAGTTGGCATTGTATATGTGTGTGTCTGTGTGTGTGTGTGTGCCTTGGGATGCGTTGGTTCAGGACGATGACTGCAATCTGCTTCGTGTGCAACCTACCCATCCTGAGCCACCAGGTGGGCCTGGTCTGGCAGGGTGGCAACGGTTGGGACGATCTCGTCAGGGAACAAGTCGAGGAATCCACTTTGCGGCAGCGCCTTGGCGCCGGAAGACGAGACAGCTCTGCACAGATCACCTCTATATCGCCACCCACCGAGACACAGGTCACCAGCTTTACCTTCATACTCATAGATCGTATAAAATTTTAAAAAGATTATGTCGAATGAGAAGATTGATGAATTGATATGAAGAAATTACGAGCAGATTTTTTTTTTATCTTCAACATAATTTATTAAATGAATAATTTGAAGAATATAACTACCTAAAAATGTTTTGCAAAATTATATTTAGTTTAAAGTCAACTGAACATCTCATATTTGTCTGAATCCATCAATGGCGAACTTGAATGATCTTACTAGCCTTCGTAGACCAAAAAGATATTTTTTTGCCTTTTTCAGTAGAGCATATTAGATGAGAATTTTTCAAAGAATATTATATAATGTAGTCATCGAATAATATAAAAATTATTTTCGATATAATAACAACAATATCTAGAAGGTATCTTAAGGTCAAATCAACTCGACCTGCCGCGGTTTAGTCACAGTATACACACTGAATTTTATTCTAAGTAATAGGAACACTAATACTTATACTTATAATTACTTTATGCGAAGCAGTGATGCCGAGAGTGATATCACACTTATGACATCTCTTTTCGGGGCAATATGTGCATGTAAAAAATTAGCATGTACACCCTAATCAAAAGTTTGTATATCAACAAATTTCATTTATCTATGAGAAGTAGATTGAAAATTTGAAAATTCTTAAAACTTTTGAAAATTATTCTACAGTAAGACAAGACAAGGATAGAGACAACTAGCCACCTGTTGACGTGACTTTTTACTGTTCCATCTTACTTAGAGTTCTGTAGGTATGCCATTTGGGTAATTTGGAGCATAAGATCTATTAGTTAGAGTTAAAATGCAAAAAAACTAGAATAAAGAGACAAGATGCAACTATTTATAAGAACTGAGAAGTTTAGTGGTGAAACTGAAAAAAGAAGTAAAATCTATTAAAATTAAAAATCACTCTCTTTTATTTTGCAACAACAAGACATTGTGTGTTTAAAAGAAGATCTATTAATCATAAATGATAAAATGATATAAAAAATATTTGCTGTAATGGATTTTTATAATTTCCTTTTCTGGCCCTTCTATTTCTGATCTGGGGTGGAAGAAATTAAGGACAGGACCTAGAAAATGAACCAGCTGGTTCGTCATACCCCTGATAAAGAGAGAAGAAAAGACTATCTTAGAAAAAAGAGAAAAATACTATTTTTTTTTGTTTTGTTTGAAAATCTGGATGAATAAAATCAACTGTTTTCCTAAATTACCTTCACACCTTTATTTAGCAAATATTTCGGAGGGCTCCTCGAGTACAGGAAGAGATATTTTTGCTTGCTGATAGCTCGCTCTTGAAGGCTGAAAATTGTTGTATTTGTATTTTTTGTTAGTGAACTGGGAATCGAACTCAGGTTCTATGGTCTATTCTAGAACACCAACACTCTTATAGGCCGATATTTCCAACAAAAAATAAAAACAAAAATTTTTTATATAGAATGGCGCATCCTGAAATTTTATATTGAATTCCGATTTTATTTATTAATTTTTTTTTTATCACATATTTTGCAAAATTTTGATATCTAACAATTTTTTTTTTATATAATTTATTTAAGATGGTAAGATCTTTAAAAATTTCGAGCTCACGTTCCTCCTTGGTTTGACATCTTCAATATTTTACTTTTAAGCTTATAAACTAATCTCATAAGTATAATTTTAAATTAATTGCTATATTGTAAAATAGTTTCGTATTAATAGCCACTAAGAACCCTCTGGATCTTCTTTTAAACACACAAACTCTTTTAAATGTATCAAAGAAAAAAATTTTTTAGTTTAAAAATTGATTGGAGAGATGCGTTATAAAACGTCTTTATATCTTGGCTGCATCTATTCATACATCAATTTAAAAAAAAAAAGCTTGTTTTCTCAAGACTCAAAATAGAGTATTAAAACCTCCCTCTGACTTTTTGATGTTATGGTGTGGTATGGCCAATACAAGATTAATCTTGTCGAGATTTGCTAATTCTCATTTTAGAAAATTATCACGAAGGCTGGATGAATATCTTTTAGAATCTAAGAATCAAAAGGACCTATAAATCTAAAAACATGTTTTTTTTCGTAGGAGACTTCTCCACCTGCCTCCGGAGCTGCCCGAAGACGTCGTTCAAGTCTTGCCCAGCTCACAGACATTCTTCGGGAATGGGGAGGTGCAGGAACAGGACGATCTTCCCTTCGGAGCAAAGACTCTCAGCTTTGTCGTCGAGAGACGCTTGCCGATTTGGCAAGATCATTACCTTGGGGCAGGTCCAACACCACTGCCGGAGATGGATCATCGTCTTTTCGAAAACGAAGGGAATCTTCAGCAGATTCAGGGGGGAAGACACTCAAACGACGTAAGTCTAGCCCTAAGCCCCGTGCTTATAAGCTTGAGGGCCCGCCGCTTTCAAATGTAAGCTGCTTTTTTAATTCACCTTCTAATAAATATATCAGAGATGTCAAAAACTCTGATCACGATCAATACTCAAAAACTACTCTTTTCATTTTTATTTATTTATTTTTTTTAATAAGTATTTTATCTGTTTTCTTTTTTTTTAGAACACATGTAGTATAAAGACGATCTATTTATGCGATAGCTGCTGGTAGGTTCTTCCATTCATTTATTTCTGGAGGCCTGTTTAACCATTCCCTGCCAGTGAAGTTATAATTAAATATTTCTTATTTATTTCTCTTTTAACAAGAGCTAGTGAAAGAAAGGTGTTTTTAATAAAATTTTGTTAAAAAGCAGTCTTGTAGATCGGAATTTAAAGAGAGTAATTATCAAAAAAAAATTTCTTTTATATATATATATATATAAATCAATCCCGATGTTTTCAATGATTTATTTTTCATCATTCCACATTAATAATAGCTATTATAAATAATTTTAATTCTAATTTATATTCGTTATTTTTTGTACCATTTTTTTGAAAGACTAGATTATACAGACATATTTAATTTCTCTGATGTAGCTATTTATTTAAGTATACCATTTAATATTTTATTTTATTCTTATATTGTTAGAGTTGATCGTTAACCTGTCATAAACAAAAGAATTCGATAGCCATTACGCGAAATATTATTTAATTTGTTATTGAAGACTTGGAATTTTTTCTTCTATAAAATTTAGGTATTTATAAAGTCTAATGGCCATTACAGCCTAAAAGGCAAAATAAATTATTATTTAATTTCGTCCTATCAAAGCAGCATTAATTCATGTTATTTGTGCAATAAGCACTTGAATAAGACTGAAATATAAAATTAATATTTTAATAAAAAAAAAAAAATTAAAAAATATAGGTAAATTTATTAAGTGCAGAAGCACACGAAGATATTTATTTTAATAATGGTGTATGTTATTAATATTTATTTTTATCTTGAGCTTGAAAAAATGTGTATATTTGTTATTCGGCATTGAAGACCATTTTGACTATAATTATTAATATATTAAATTCATATTTGAAATTCCATTAAAAATTAGAATAAATTTTTCCACAAGAATTATGGACGATTCTTAAATTTATATTCACCCGCTCTCTGATTATTTTCTTTTATATGTTATGCAGTTTATCCATAGGGTCTTTTGTACTATATTACAATTGTATTTCAATTTATTATCCGCACACTCACCGGGCCTCATGATCGACACCTCATCGCCGAGAGGGACTTCAACTTTGCCGCGGCCAACAACGACCAACATCAATATTTCATCCTTATTCCATTTCCCTTAAATTATTTTTTATTTTTTATATAATAAATTCCAAATTTTAATTTTTTTTTTTAATTTATATAATTTTATAGAATACCTTAGTCATTCTTTTTATTAATGAAACATATTTAAAATTTGATTTTTTTTTAACTTAAATTTATTTAAATAAGAGCAGAAACAGATAAATAGATGATAGGTTTGCCTTTACGATACGTTGTAATATTAGAACAGGAAAATAAAAAATATACTTATAGAGATCAATTGATTAAAATATCAGAGTAAAGAAAAAATATTGATTAATCTCCCGAAACTATAAAAAATAATGAAGGTTAAAATAAAAGCAATTACCTAAAAAATCACAATTTACAGATCACATCACTCAATAAGTCCCAAGGCCAACTACTAAAAACATTTTTTTTTTGCAAAATTCGCCTTTATTCATCAACATAGTCTCCTACATTCATTCCAAAGCTTCTTTAACATTTCGATGCTTTTTTTGTAGAACGATTTATCTTTCCACTCAAAATAGGCATTTGTTGCAGCTATGACTTGAGCATTTGACGCAAATCTCTTTCCCTGGAGCTATTTTTGAGGTCTGCGAAGAAGTAGTAGTCAGTGGGAGCCAGATCCGGAGAATACCACCGTATTTGGTGGATGGGGAAGCAATTCGAACTTCAATTCGTGCAATTTTGCCATGGTAGCCAATGACTTGTGACACGGTGCATTGCCATGGTGAAAGAGCACTTTTTTTTGCAGTTTATTTCTTCCAATGCACCAATAATGCCATGTAATATTTGTTGTTGATGATCTTTATTTTATCAAGA
>JAAAKE020134681.1:0-14019 GCA_010014785.2 Anisolabis maritima | reverse complement strand
CGGCTAGAGAGGGGTCTTGATGTTCAAAAGAACGAGTCTCTGAAAGAAATGAAGAACTAATTCGTTCCAAAAAAAAACCAACCTATCGTTTGAAAGTGTCAACTTTTTAAAATTATAAAATATTTATTATATTTTATATAAACAAATATACAAATGTATACAATTATTGGAAAAAATTTTGCGAAAATTTTTTGTCAAAAATTAGTTTAACCTATAAAAAAAAAACGGCCAGTTAGTAAAACATTTGCAATTCCTTCTTTTATAAATAAAAAAGTATATTTATATTAAATAAGTGAGTAGATTGATATAAAGTACAATGAAGCCAAAGATAAATAGTTTAATAATTATAATAAAAATATTATTTTCCTGCTCTTCTTTTAACCAAACTCCATCTAAATTCTCTTTTAAATGCAGATTCTATGTTTTAAACTAAAACGAGTTCTGAAATGTTTGTTGATAAAAAAAAGAATAATAACCAAAAATCCCATATGAACAAAATTGAACGAGTAAAAAAATAGTGAACGAGACTCGGTGTGTTCATTCATAGAATTGTCCAATAGCTGTTCCCCCTTTGACCGTTGCTTGGATGCGTCAGTGTCAGCGTCATTTGAGCGTCATCTTGTCATCTTTGCAATTCACTTCTACTATCAAACACACACACCCTTCTATCTTTCAATTTCGTGCTGACATTCACCCCCTTTAATGTTTAATTAAATTATAATTACACTATGCTAAAATGTTTTTTACACACGCTATCATACTCTCTCTATCTTATTTAATTACATTATCGTCTGCCTATGGTAAAGTATATTAATTCACTTAAATGACCAAGCCCATAATATGGCGTCAATTTAATTAATTTCAAATACTAATAATTTTTTAATTTTTTCAGATGAATATGAATGTAACGAGCCACTTTTACACAAAGCCCAAATAAAAGCCACTTCATTTTTGCCTGGAAGAGGACCAGAAAATGCTCAACTCCATGGTAAGGTTATCTTGATTTTATTTATTAATCTTATTTAATAAATGTTATTATTTCCCTTTGCTAACTTTATTTAAGATATACTTTTTTTTTTCAATTTAATTTTAATTTATATCACTCGTGTACGTGGAGGATAACAATTCAAAATTTAAAGAGAATGGTCATTAAAATATTTTTAACAATCGTCATTATTATTTAATAATAATATACTTTATTAATGCCACAAGCTAATTTAATTCAATAATAATAATAATAATAATAATAAATAAAAAATAAATCATTTATTTTTAAAGGAAGGGTTGAGAGGCTTTATCTTTATTATAATTAATTGAATTTTATAAAAAATATAAATTCAAAATTTATTTGAAAATCTTATTTATTTTTATTCAAATTCAAATGAGAATTTTAATAAAAGCACAACTTACCAAATTCTTTTCTTTAACGAATTGGTTTATTTTTAAAATTTTTAAATTTTAAACAATTGAATTTAATAATTAAATGAGCTGGTGCAATAATTAAATAATAATAAAATTATATTATTAATTAAATAATGTCTAATTATTAGCGATTATTTAAAATAAATTAATATACCATTGTTTTATTAAACAAATATTTTATAGCTGTTTATTTAAGCTCTTTATTAAGATCCTTTGGCTTAAAAAGGAATATATATCAAAAACATAATCTTTTTATATTTTCTTGATATTTTAACATTTTCATTGCGGGTTTATTAATTGTTTAGTACACAGTGTTATTCAAATTATAATTATTATTTCTTTCTTTCCTAGGTCTCTTCAAAGTCGATATTTCCCTGTGAATAACTTTTACTTAAGACTTTTATTTGCTTATCTAATCTTAATTAATAATAATAATTATAATAAGTAACTCTGTGTTCTAATCTATTATAATGCTCAAAGCCTTTAGTATGTCAGGATCTTCAAGTTTTCGTTGGGCCTTTCGCCTTAAGGGATGGATGCCTCTAGAATCCGACTGGCTCTTAGCCAGCTCTTGCATTCAAAAAGAAGAAAAGGAGAAAATAGGCAGATTTGTTTTTAAAAAAGACGCTAAACCATCCATGATAGGAAGATTAATGATAAGGAAATTTATTAATGAGAATTTAAATATTCCTTATGATAAAATCATTATATCTCGAGATGAAAATGGCAAACCATTTCTCAAAGATCAGACAAATATTAATTTTAATATATCACATCAGGGGGATTATGTAGTCCTTGCAGGAGAATTGCAAGATATAAAACTGGGGATTGACATTATGAAAATGGAATATACAGGTGGGAAAGATGTTAATGAATTTTTTAGAATAATGACATCAAATTTCTCACAAGAAGAATGGAATACAATTAAATCATCAACTCAACCAATAAAAATGTTCTTTCGTTTGTGGACTTTAAAAGAAAGTTATGTTAAAGCTACAGGAACTGGAATCACTATAGATTTATCTAAAATTAGTTTTAAAATCAATACTACAAATTTATCTATCAATTGTCTGACATACGACACCCAATTATATATTAATAATATTTTAGCTAAAGATTGGCAATTTCAAGAAACATTACTTGATCCAGAACATTGTGTTAGTGTGGCTTTAAATTGTCCTCAATCTTCTTTTAGCGATTATCAATTTCTATCTTTTGATCAATTAGTACAAAATGTGATTCCTTTATTACCCCAAGATCCAGAATATAATAAAGAATTTTTTTCCAAACCTGAACACCCTAATTTATAAGTTTGGGTATTTATTTATTTATTTAAAAAAAAAAAAGTAAAGCTCACTCGAATGCGTATATTATTAAATAACTTTTATTATATGCCTGATTTGTAAAGAATGTTGTAGTAGATTATAGCATGTTTTCTTTATTTGAAATTTTTCTTCATATTTCTTTTTCTTAAAAATTATATATTTTTTTTATACAAGAATATATTAAAAATAGATTAAATTTTAAATTTAAAATCAATTTTTAACATTAAATAAGTTCATATATATATATATAAAACTACTGGTAATCCTCTACTTAAGACTATCTCAATCGTAAGTCGAGGACTAACATTTATTTTATTTTTAATGATTTTTAACCGTGATAATTGTAAATTGTCGCAAGTCGAGACCTAC
Organism: Anisolabis maritima; assembly: GCA_010014785.2. Lineage (NCBI taxonomy): Eukaryota > Metazoa > Arthropoda > Insecta > Dermaptera > Anisolabididae > Anisolabis > Anisolabis maritima. Next base: position 10,903 of record JAAAKE020134681.1, on the reverse strand, counting down.
CTGTTTTTTTAATATTAGACATATTTATATTAAAATATTTTTTGAATTAATAAAAAAAGAGACCCTTCGTGTCAAAGCCAAGTATTTTGTCTTATTTCTGTAAATAAAGGACTATTCCTTCGCTAATGAAAGCTTTCTTTCGCCACTGTAATATATAATTAAAATTGAATATACACTTTATAAAATAATATAATAATAAAAAAATATAAAATGTATTATTAATGACCTAATAATACTTTTTAAATATATTCTAATTTTTTTTATATATTTTCTATTAATCCAATCGCAGTCACATGTTTATTTAATTTATGTGCCAGATATAGAGAGCTCCTATACTTCATCACAATAAATATATATATTTATGGCAATATAGAATTGTGATAGATGCGCCTATGTACTATCCATTAATGGACAAGCCTTTTTTAAAAAGTTGTAAATCAATAATGCATGTGCTTTCTCAATTTTTTATGTGTTCATATACATTTTTGACTGATGAAGGCCTTCAATAACGGCCGAAACGTCACCTGTTTACAAAAATAAAAAGACAAAACCCTTGGTTTAGAAACAAAAAAATTCTTTTCTTATTTATTCCATTAATATATTGATATCAATAATAATATCACCTTTAAAATATTTTTAAAATAATTTTAATGGCAAGTTAATAAAAAAAAATTGAATTTATATTTTTTCTTTATTTAAATTTTCTTTAGATCTTATAAATACGTATATATAATTTTTCTTTTTTAAACATTAGTTTATTTTTTTTAATGTATGATTAAATTAATCTTTAATTTTCATTAATTGCTTTTTATTATTTGTCTAAAATAATTTCTACTACTATCATTTTATAACAAAATATATATAAAGTAATAAATAATAAAGTCCTTTTTTGATAGAATTTATCTAATCCTCATAGCGAAGAAAAAGCCCCATTTCTAGTGTGAGTAATTGAAAATTATGGAAAATATTAAAACATCTATATATATATATATAAATCATCTGTTAATCTGAGACCAACGGTTAACTTCGGTTTAATAGTTATATATACCTCCTAAACAAAACAAAATAGCAAATTAATTATATAAAAGAGACCATCTATCTTGCCACTTTTGCGTAGGTCGTAAAATTAACTAGTTACATCAATACGAAGGTAAGCGTTTGTCTGTTCCCCAGGTTAACAGTTTATATATCAGAGTTTGATAAACTAGAATGTAAGGACGAAAATAAAATATCCAGCCCAGTTCTTATTAAGTCTTTTATTGTTTTTAAAAATGAACCAGAAAATATTTACTTGTTGGATTCACAGTATGGCAAATTTTTTACTTTTTTTTTTAAATTCTTACTTAAATTTGAATTTATTGTCAATCAATTGTGATTAATCATTAATTGAAAATTAATTATTCGTAATGTTTATTTTCTTCTCAAGTGACGTAAGCTTAAGCAAAGAGAATAATTTTGTATGATACTTGGATTATGAGACAATGAGTCCTAAAACTACTCAAGAAGGCTGAGATATTATTCACAAGACAATCAATTCATTCATTTGCCCATACCCCATGGCTCTGACTTTTTTTTTAAGTCTCTGAAGCCATATAGACTTTAAACATTTACAAATATATTTTAATTACAGTATGTATCCAGGCATATTCATTTAAAATAAATTTTCATCGGACTGTCTGAAATCCGAACGCACACCCCTTGCCTTTTAATATTATCAATACTGACAATGTCACTGCCTTTAACATCTCGGCCACGGGGGGAGATGGCTATGAGTTAATGACATTGTCAATTAAAAGCCAAGGCATTATTATCTTAAGGAGCCAAAAGGTTAAACTTATTGACAATTATAATACAAGTGGAAAAGAAAGAATATTTTCTAGATTTAAAGAAACAATTTTGAACAACTTATTTCATCTGTTAATTGGAAGTGAGTGCAATATTGATTGAATTGATATTCAAAACTGCCATCCTTATCAAAATAAGAGATAAGACAGCCACCTAACTCATCGTGAAGACTTTTCAGCATCGATACGGAGAAATCTTCAGAATAAAAAAAATCTCTGAAGACTTCACCATATCGGTGCTGATAAGCATTACTATACTATATATGATGGAGTTTACTGTTTCCTATGAACACTCTATATATTTTATATATATTTTTGTTTATTGAAATATACAACAACTCTATCTACAAATTCATTCAAAATTGAATCTGCATATACCCTCTCTAATGACTGATGATGGCATTATTTAATTAAAACGTTTCACAGTTTGAGAGTTTTATTTCGATAGAGGCTACCCTCTTTTCACATATCGCTACTTTAAGTTTCTTCTTAATAGAGAGGTTCATAAAATAAATTTCATAATAAGGATTATTGTATCGATTTAGAAATCCATCCCTAGGCGAAGTTCAAAATATTTAGCACGACCCATTTGTAACACAACTACACATTTCTTAACTACAGCGATTCGCACATCCGAAATAAATGGAGGACCTGGAAAAAAAACATTTCACTTTCAAGTAAATGATTTACTTTTAGAAATAGAAATAGAAATATTTTCCATAAATTTGACTACCCGACACTGGGTGGGATTCTTGGCTCACCCTAAATAATTTCCATGTACTATAAGGTAAAACATTCAGTCTAGTTCTTCCAAATGTACCTCTTTCTGCCACTTCAATGCAGGTGGCAATGCATGGACTGCATCCAACTCGGATTTTATCCAGTATCTGATCATTGATCTTGGTCAAGTACGCAACGTAACTCGAATAGCAACGCAGGGCCGTCCCCACTCGTCTGAATATGTGATGGAGTTTACTGTTTCCTATGGTACAAACGACCTCGATTACGCCATCTTTAAGGAGCCAGGCGGTAACGCCAAGGTAAACGCGGGCGCTCCTCCTCTCCTATTTTTCCCAATTAACCAGAAAATAAAATATTTTTTTTTTATATATTATTTTCTAAAGCAACTTCTTTTTTTTTCTTACTCCTTAAATCATACCTACTTCTAAACTATCTCCTTTTAAGGCCACAGTACGAATAAGGGAACTTAGTAAACAATGAGGATAATGGAAAACAGTAAGAAGAAAGAAAATATTTGACACATTTACGGAATACTTAGAAAAGAAACAGACAGACTTTCTATTGAAGATTCTAATTAAATTATACTCTCTTATTAAGGCCTAAGGGACGCCCCTCAGGTTTTTGGGTTTTGCTTTGCTCTAACAGGTTTTTTTTCTAACTTTATAACAATGAAATTTCTTTTTGTATAAGAACACATTCAAAGCATATCTATATTTTATGAAAAATGTTAATATACCCTTTGATAAAAAATAAATCAATTCTGCTCGGTCCATTTCGTTTCAATTGAATGGGATGTAAAGATTTTCAAAAGATGGAAAATAGTCCATGATTGGAACAACCCTCCTCTTACTATCCTTTCTAAAATTTATAATCTCCAATCCTTATCAAGTCCTCACTCTCTCCTACTCCTGTTCTTCCTCGTCGCAGGTGACCATTGGTCACTTTGGACCTTATGCTTTCATATAAAAAAAAATTATTTAACCGATTAAATGCTTTCTTTCTTCATCCTTTGAGAAAATTTCGTTTCATTTCATTTTGAAATGCCTCGGAATAACAGAAAGTAAAGAATTTTCTGCTATTAAATCGTAATCGACTGAACTGAACAATTTTGATTTTTATTTAATGGCATATTTGTAAAATTTTATAAAAAGGCAAAGCAAAATATCCCGCTTTTTGAATGTTTCACAATAAAAGAAATTCATATATAGAATAATAAATATATAATAAATAAATTACATTTTCGGGTTTACTAGTTGATTATTTGTATTAAATACAAAGTTTCGGTCATTCATTTTGCGGTCTTCAATTACACAATTAAGATACAAATCACAAAAAGTCTTACAGCTAAAGATCAACAAATTTGGGTGTATCTGAATCTTTAGATCTCTACTTTAATACAAATAAACTATACTTTGAAATTTATTCAAGCTTCATATCCAAATATCTTTGTGAATTTTTATAATGCATGAAAAAACCGGGAATGATTGATTTAATTTAAGTTGTCTTATAGTCCTTAAAATATAAATCCATCTTGAGAAGAATGGAAGCAGCCAAAATATGTAAAGACATATTTTGGCTGATGCTTCTCAATCTGAATCCCAGCCATCTACATCGATCAAATAAATTAATCTTTTCTTATATCTATCTGCCTTCTATCATCCTCTTTTGTTAAAAGTGGTACTTTCCTTTGATGCCTGCGCCTGTGCCTGCCTCTTAGGCAACTCTTGTTTTCTTATGGAAAATGCATGACGTGTGGTGGTAGGAACTTTTCTTAGCAAGCTTGACAAATTGCTAGTTCTTGGAAGAAACTTTTGTTCCCTAATATCCATCATCACCTCCTCTAAGTGAGTAGTTTTTTTTTTTTTTTTTTTTTTAATGTATTTTCAGTTAAATCGCAGAAGAAGAGAATCGTCATCATCGATCATCATTTGTTCACTTTTGTTCTAAATGTTATTTATTTTTTGTCCTTTCTCTTGGTGGCTTGGCTAACCTACCTTGGCGGCCTGCAACTCTTGCTGGCTCGGTTTTTCCAGGCGAACTCGCATGGTCACCAGCTGATAACAATTACTATCACTTCTTAACGTTTGATCTTGGTTCGAGGCAAATGATTCTCTCAATTGAAACTCAAGGGCGCAGCTTCACTTCAGAGTTCGTCACTGAATATATTATACAATATTCTGATGACGGGTACGGATGGAAAAGTTTCGTGAGCGCAACTGGTGAGACTGAGGTATATTTGTATATCAATCTTCAAATTCTCCTTGTTTTGTTTTCTACTCGTTATTTTTTTTTTTTTTTTGTTATATGTTTTTTTCTTTTCAAAGGATTTTGATTTCTTCTTTGAAAGAATGGTTTGAACGTCTTTGAATTTAATTTAATGTTTTAATTTATTATTAATTTTAAGGCTTTTTTTTGGGGATGCTTTTGCGCACTAATCTAAAACACGCCTTTTATTTGCTTGTATTTCTTACTTCACCGCTTCTTTTTAAGTTTATAAATTTACAAACCTCATTTAAAATTCACACTAATCGGGTATAATTATTTATATATAGTTTGTTATGTAATGAAATAAATTCAATTGTCATAGAATCATCAGCAGAAATTAAATAATAATAATAATAATATTTCACTACAATAACAAATTATATTAATTTTCATATATTTTCTTTTAAATAATTTCTTATAAGATGTTTTGTATGTTTCACAGATGTTCAAAGCTAACATTGACGGTGATTCCGTTAGAAGAAATTCTTTTGAAGTTCCAATTATTGCTCAATGGATTCGAATCAACCCTACGAGATGGAGAGATCGAATTTCAATGAGAGTAGAACTCTACGGTTGTGATTATGGTAATTAAATATTTGAAATTCATTAAACATTTGGTCTTAATATTATAAATAAAAATAAAACAGGAAGATATCGAGGCATAAGCAAAGGAATGAAAGTAATATTTTGCGAGATGGTAAATTAATTTTTTTTCCTCTTCAAGTTGCTGATACTCTCTATTTCAATGGAACATCACTTGTTCGATGGGATCTTATGCGAGAGCCACTCTCTGCTCAAAGAGAAGTAATAAAATTCCGATTTAAAACAAGTGTTGCAAATGGTGTGATGATGTACAGCAGAGGAACGCAAGGAGATTATTTAGCCCTTCAACTGAGAGATAATCGTCTTTTGCTTAATATTGATCTTGGTAATTTTTTCACTTTTGTAAATTTGAACTTAATCAAGTTATCTTTTTTTGAAATTTTACAAATGATTTTTAATTTAGGAGCTGGAGTTTCAACATCCTTGTCAGTGGGAAGTCTTCTTGATGACAACCTTTGGCATGACGTTTTGATGTCTCGAAATAGAAAGAAGATTGTTTTTCTCGTGGATCGTGTCATGATAGATGGAAGGATTAAAGGAGAATTTCAAAACTTAGATTTAAATCGTGAGGTAAATAATTTAAAAAAAATAAATATGCTACTCGCGGAAATCGAATCCACTACCTAAGAACTAAGCACTCTTTTATGAGTTAAAGTTGTTTCTTAACCTGAGGGGCGATAAAAAAAAAAAATATTTGGAATAACAAAACAAAAATAATTACAAAAAAAAGAGGCCAGGATATGAATTTTAAATGAAAAATTTGATTTTTTATTTTTTCTTTTAAAAAAAAAACTCATTTTTGAAATCCTAAAATTCGTTCTACTCTTCTCAAATAATGATTCGCGAAGAATGAAAAATATTCAAATGGAAAGCACATTGAATTTAAAATGCAAAAAAAAAAAAAAACAAACAAAGGACTCCACAGAGAGTCGGGAAAGTTCTTAAAAAATCACATCAAAATTATTGGGGAAAAAAAAATTATTGAGCAAAAATGTTTCAAAATTTCTTCTTTTCTTTGAACAGGAGAAAAGAGGGGTTCTACAAGCCATTAAAAAAAAGGTTGAGAAACAAGATTTTAACTGTTGTAGTTATTAATTTGAATTAGAAATGGATACCAGATAAAAAAAAAAAAATTAGTTTCGTGCATCTGTCATGCACTTCTTCAAGGCTAACAAATTGGACAATTTTTACAGTTCTTCAGTAAATATTTTGTAATATATTAGATTGGAGAGAAAGTTCTGTCGTATTTTAAAGAAAACATTTGAATCAATTTATAAAAATATCACAAATAACTGATTTTATATTAAAAAACAAAAAAAATTCTCAATGACTCATTAGCTACATGTACTTTTGATTTATAAGCAAAATTATTTGCTTATTTAAAATACGACATAACTTTCACTCGAACCTAATATCTAAATAAACATGCAAATTGTCTGATTTTTTTTTGCAAATAATGCTTTAATGACTACTTAACTCAAACCTAACATCAGTAACAAGAATAAAATTGTTTTTTATTTTTCACCGGGAAACCCATTCCAAATTCAAATTTAAATCTGAGGATATGAAAAGAAAGTGTTATAATAATAATGATTTTTATTTACGAGTTCAAAGAAAATAAATAAATAAATTTATTTACGGCCCACTTAGAGGTACAAATCCTCGATGGCTTGGTCCAAAAAAGAAAGTAAAAAATTGGAAAAAAATCTTGACTTGATCGATTTTCCTATTTCAGTTCTATATCGGAGGAGTTCCTAATAAGCAAGAAGGTTTAATAGTCAATCAAAATTTCACTGGATGCATTGAAAATCTTTTTATGAATTCTACTAATTTAATTCGAGAAGTTAAACAAGCAGCAGAATGGGGCAATAATCTCACTTATAGTAAAGTGAACACCTTGTATTCTTGTCCGGTATGTTTCACATTTGATTTATAAGCCATATATTTACTTACTTTCTAATATTATTAATAAAATTTTCAGGAACCCCCTATTATTCCTGTATCTTTTCTCACATCTGGTTCACATGCAAAACTCAGAGGGTATGAAGAAGTTAGATCTCTTAATGTGAGTTTTGCTTTCCGAACTTATGAACCTAATGGCCTACTTCTTTATCACAAGTTTAACTCGGACGGCTATGTTAAGGTATTTTATTTTATTATAATTCTAAATGAACACTAAAAAAGACACGAAAATCAACAGAATGATGTAAAAACTACAATGTAGCTTCACAATAAATGACAATTATCTAATGACATCCCACTTTGCATCCATCCGCAAGCCCTCCAAATTGAAATATCATTATCACATTGTCAGCCATCAAGGCTTCGCTTTAATCACGTGCCGCAACTTTCTCTTACCTAAGTTAAATTAAAAATAAATCATTTCCCAGTCTAAGTCCCTCTTTCTTCCCCCCGCCTAGCTATTGACTGACTTGATCAGTTACATTTAAAGTGGTTAGCGCCTTCTAATCAATATCAACTCTAAGAATTTTGTGGGATTTAATTTAATAATTAAGAAATATATACCCCCACAACCTTCCAAGTTTGATTTTATTGTGCTTTATCATTTACAAGGTTTAATTATTTAATTTTACTATTACCAATTAATTAGCTTTGAAGGAAATGTAGGGCTTAATTCCCCCCCCCTCTTAATTTAGGGACTCAACTATTTTTCCTGGACTCTCACTAATATCCTCTTTAAGAATGCCTAATTCCATTGTTCCAAGTTGCTCCAACAGAGCGTGACAGACGAATATATATATATATATACAATAATATAAATAATAATATAAATTTATAGAAGAAGAAGAAGAAGAAGATTTATAAATTTATAATTTTAAATTTTAGTTATTCCTTGAAGAAGGGAGAATAAAAGTAGAAATTGTAACAGCGAAAAACCCCAAGGCCCTACTTGATAATTATGATGAATTATTTAATGATGGTCGTTGGCACGAAACAATGCTAACTATTGGAGTGGATAATCTTGTCCTGACTATGGATCGACGACCAATGAAAACCGTGCGACGTCTTGAAATGACAACTGGAGGCTATTATTATGTTGCAGGTATTTTATAAATATATATATATTATTAATCTTATCTAACAAAATTAAAATATTAGGTCATTTAGACTTTCATGATCATTTTTGTTATAAATAAAAATCATTTTGACATTAATCGTGATTAGTAATTTTAGTAATACAAATAATAATATAATAATATTAATATACAATAATACGTTTCTCCAGCCGTCGTCATCTAGTAGATAAATTGATTCAATTTGACATTATATTAATAGCATTTCTTGTAATATTTATTACTAGAATAAATCTTGATTAATGCCAAAAAATGTCTTATAATATAAATTAAAATTTTACCTATATTTATTTTATTTTCTCCTGATTGTAATCTGATTGAATTCGATGTCTTAATAATACATAATACAGTCAAACTCGTTAGAACGAGCGCGACGGGTTCCTCTATTTGCTCGTTCTAAGCCAAATTAGCATAAATAATCAAAATAGGTGTTGCAGAAATTCTCCTAACTAACTTATTTATTTGAATATTTTTTAACCTTGATCATAAGACTATTTAATTGCTGACTTCTTAGTCAGATCTTTTTTGGTTCAATCCAGGGGCGGATTTACAATGTCGCAATTGCGAGGAACCCTGGAAAATTGTACCGTTCAATTCAACTTTGTTAGCGGTATTAAATTCTATATTAGTTGTAGTAGCGATTAACAAAGAAAGTAGTTTTTATCCGCTAGCCTCTATGTCTTAATGAATTCAGATTAACGATTATTATTTTATATCAATATTCCTCCCACAAAGACTCATATTAGAGAATGAAGGACATGGGGCCCATAAAAATAGATTGCGACGGGCCACCTAATGTATAAATCCTCCACTGGTTCAACCTCACTTTCTTTATTTTAACTAATATTTATCTTTTAAAGTTCAATTTGAATGTCATTTTTGCTTCTGAGGGTAAATATTTCATTATAAAACTTTCTCTAAGAATAAAAACTATTTAATTTTGTATTCTAAAGTTCAATGTTATGAAATGAAAGCTTAGTTAGATGTTCAATTATTAGGACTTTCATCCTCTATCATAATAAGCTCTATTCTTTAGTGCAGAGGTAGAGGTCATCACAAGTTCGTTTCAGTGACAAAAATTTATATTATATTGGTCCTCAATTAATATAAATAAATAAGCCTGTCGAAATAAAATCCATCATTCCTCCAAAAGTGACATTTATCCCTTAGGGAGTCATCGTCCCAACACCCCTTGTTAAACTTTCGACAAGTAGAACTAATCAATGCCAATCTTCTTTATCCTCGTGACTGGAACATTCTTCCTGCTTCTAATTTCCCGAATACTTAGAATCTCCAATCTTTCAAATCCAACCTCAACAAGCCCCTTTTAAGATCCCCACTCCCTCCTCTGTTCTTCCTAATTGCATGTAACCAGTGGTCATTATAGGACCTTATGCTTCCATATCAAAAAAAAAAAACAGCCGAAAAAACTTAAAAACAAACAAACTAATTTCTAATAAAAATTGAAATTTTATTTTTTTAGGCGGAATCCAAGGTCACCCTGGATTTATTGGTTGCATGAGAATGATCACAATTGATGGAAATTATAAACTGCCTACTGATTGGAAAAAAGAGGTTCATTTCTCATCATTTTTTGAAATATTTTATTTAATCTAATATCATTTCATCTCTCATTTCAGGAATATTGTTGTGAAAATGAATTAATTTTAGATACTTGTCAAATGACTGATAAATGCAATCCCAATCCCTGCGAGCATTCAGGAATTTGCAAACAAAACTCGAACGAATTCTTTTGTGAATGCTCTAATACTGGATATTCTGGTTCCGTTTGCCATATTCGTAAGTTGCATTTTTGTTCAAGTACGACACTTGTAATTCCCTCAAAAACTAAAATTTCCTTTCTCAATTTGGGCAATTGCATTCTATTCATATCTCAAAGAAATGCAATAATGATGTGGTTTTATTTATATAATACAAATTAAAAAAAATATTTCATAGAAACATGAGATGTTAGGCGGAAAACAAAAAATTATTTTAGTTATTATTTTAATATTCAGAAAAATTTAGATTTTTCTCTCAAAAAGAATGAGTTGTGGCATTATATTTTTAACAGAAAATCGTTGTTTTTACTTTTTTCATAACAAATAATCTAAGTGTTATTTAAACTTAAAAACAAATTTTTGGATAAAAAGAAGGGGGGAATAAAATAATCACCGAGATCATTGTCTATAAGCAAGACCAAGGCAACCACTGCTGAACCTCAGATAGGTGGCATTCGAAAAACAAAAATTCTGCCGGAAACCATTAGTACTAATTTGTTTTGCCATAATATATATATATATGGAATAATGTTTTCCCGGGTTGGTCCGCGTTGATTGTTGAGATTAACTCGAC